>UCOH01012733.1:0-189884 GCA_900474275.1 Synergus japonicus
CAGCGACGTTGGGTGTAATACAATATCATAGTAGTACGAGCTGCGCGTTGCATTTACAATTTAAAGCGGGTTTCGATTAAAACTATGAACAACCGAGGAAGGATTAGGGCATGGTTATGCCCACGATATGAATAGAAGATGAGACCGAAGTACGGTATTCTTTGCGCCGCACTTTTCAATTCGATGGAACCACGTTCGGCGGATATTGCTACGTATCCCTAGCGACCGTCGCGTCGAGAGCCCCTTGGCTTGCAGAGGAAATTGTAATTTCAAAAGAATAATGGCTGCATTTCCGCAATGAACTTTTTCAAACGATTAGGAAATTTAAGAATTCCGAACTTCAAGAAACTGATAGATGAATCAGGGATCCGCACGAAATTCAGCGATATTTTTTAACATTATATAATTATTTCCACAAAAAATAACTTGACTAAAATTACACAAGTTATGATAAAAATTAATAAAAAAATAATTCTTCTTCTAGAATCATGGGCTATTTTCAGCACAAACAAAATTTTAATTTAAAATTTCTCGTGGACGAAATAAGTGTGGTGTTTCGTTTTTTCACCACCTAAAAAATTTAGTTAGTACAGTCAACTGATTGTTTAAATAAGGAAATTTCTGATTTTCTTAAATAACTTATTTGATTCATATACCTTTATGAAAGTAAGTCAATAAGTAACTTGTATAATGTATATCGTACATGTGAAGTAATTCCTAATATATCAAATACATACATCATTTGAAGGGTCACGGGGAAAAATGATCATAGTAAAATTTTGTAAATTATCCATAATAACGATTTAAAAGTTTCGATGCTTTACTCAGGAGTCACAAATATAAAACAAGGTAATCAATGATATATTATTGTTCCTAACCTCCTTATTAAACAATGCCAAGTAGAAAAAATTAAAAATTTCTAATTTATTTATTAATATTAAGGGAAATAGAAGGAAATATATGGACATTGATCGATATTACCCGTAATAACTATAACTACAGAACACTTAATCAGTATTGATTGGCAGATTATCTATATACTCATCGTCGTGTTTCTTAGTGTTTTCCGTTGCGTTATTCGGAATTAATGATTCGTAGAATCTTTTTGCTTCAAGTTTAATTAGAAATTGAGCGAGTGCAGGGTACTCGCGTTGAAACTACTTGCCTGTACTCTGATTGTACTTACATGTACTCTGACCGTTTTTACACGTACTCAGATGTACTCTGATCGTTCTTCCCCGACACCCGATATCTGTCGTCTTTATTTTTAATGAAACCTTGATCAAATATCTTTTTTACGAATTGTGTTCTGAATCTATCAGTAATAAGCTGTAAGATAAAGCTCTAATCTTATCTTTTTCAAAATCAGATGCCCGAGCGCAATGCATGCACAATGGTATCAAGTCAAATTTGTGGGAGACGCTGATTAGATTTGAAGATAGTGTTTAATTTGCAATGAAATTTAAGAAGAATGACTGTTTGTTAAAATTGAAATAAGTCTCACTTTATTAATTGATAGAGTTCACAAATAAAAGCCAAAAATATATGGGAGGATGTGCGAAATTGAAAAGATAAGTCAATTTTACTAAACGATAACTTTATTAAACTATGATACAGGAAATACTTTTCCGGTATGAAAAACCCCAGTCTCAAGTGAGGAAAAAGCCTTCAAAGTAGATTTAGGAAGTTTAAAATATAAATTCTTTAGACTACACAATTTACACTTAAAGATACAACTTAGAGAATCACAGACAGATAATACAAAATTCAAAGAAACAATAAACTACAATACCGCAGGGTGAATGGCCATTTAGGAAGATCCTCACTTACCAACCGACACATGCATCTTTCTGAAAAGGAAGGACACTCCAGAGATAAGGGACAACGCAGTCCTGACGTCTCTGGCACGGGGACAGCCCTCACTACGTTGCGCCTGGAGAGAATGGCAAGTATGCCGCGGGGTTTGAGGAGCCCTGGATCATGACTAGTCCACAATAGAGATTAAGCGCGTGAACGTTCGACGCGATGTTATTACTTACGTTCGTTTTGACGTCATAAGTAGAAGCGTTGAGCACTGCTACCAACTGTCGCAGACTTTACGTATTCCATATAGCACATCAAAACTCTGTCAAAATAGTAGTAGCAGTGCTCAACGCTTCTACTTGTGACGTCAAAACGAATGTAAGTAATAACGTCGCGTCGAACGTTCACGAGCTTAGTCTCTATTGTGGACTGGCCATGATACGTAGTATCATCCACTAAAGCAGCAGGCAGATCCCGTTCTTAGCCCTGTTAATGCATGGTTGACCTTATATCTCACTACCGGAGTCCCGGGTGACTTGATCTAAGAATTACTCACACACAAAATACTTCCAAGAGTGCACTACGATACTACTAGAGAGAGGAAGTGACGTGTCATTGAGTCCTTAACAGTGCAAGTGCCCTGAAAACATACCTGGAAATTGACCCCACCATTTGGGCCCATGGCCTTAATAAACAGCTCTTTTTTTCTCTAATCTCCTCCTTCTATTTATCTCTCAATCTCTCGTCAATTCTCGCAAACAGATGAAAAGCGGTTATAGGTTGGAGGGATTGCTAAGTTTTAAGGGGTTATTTATTATTTCGACGCTCTAATTATCAAAGTGGCTAACTCCAGTTTTGTAAATTTTTCAGGAGAGCCAAAAAAAGTTTCATTAATACATTGGAGCGCCACAGTTAGACAATTTTCGAACTGGAAAATTTGAATTACGCGCGTACCAAGTTCAGAGCATATAGAGAATGATATTTCTCAACAGAAAATACAAACAAACGATTTTCGAAAAAAGTGGAGTTAGACACTTTTCTACTGAGAATGTAGATTTGAGCAATTTGAAGGAGTCGAAGAGCTGACTCTTGATTACTTTCCTACTGGAAGTAAAGAGAGAGAACTTTTCTATCTCTTCCAAGTAGTTATTTTGCATCCCTAAAATGCTATCTCTTTCTATCCACCATCGTATCGTCGTGTTAGGTTATATCTATCTCTTCCTATCTCTCAGCCTATCTCTTTGTCTGGTAATATCTATCTACATGCATAATAATTTTATAACTACAATATTTTATACATAAATATTATTCTAACCATACTTTTAACTTACATAACGCTGAAAAATCCCAATCTATAGGGACGCGAACCCGCGCGCATCGAGTTTGCTGTCCAACGCTTAGTCCACTGAGATAGCGACCGACTTAGGAATTGTCTAGATGGCCTCTTCTCTATCTGTTTATATCTCTGCATATACCTGTCTATAATTTTATATGTCCTTTTCAATCTTAATTCACTTTTATCTCTTTTAACCTCCAGTTCTCTATTCCTTTCTATCTTCATTTCAATTCACATACACACTCATCTCTTTGAATTTACTCTTTTCTATCCTTTTCTAAATCTCTTTATATCCTTTTTCTGAATAAACTTTCTAAATAAATTTGCATAGAAAATAGTATAGAAACAAAGAGAAAGAAATTCAATAAGATAAGTTCAGAAATAGGCTGGGACAGAAATCAGGGGATTGAAACTAATAGCAGTAAATTTCGATTGACAAGGAAACAGAAAGAGGTGGATGAGGATACGGGAGAGATTGAAAGGTATATTGAATGAGATAAGAGCAAATTGTGATTGACAAGGAGACAGAAAGGAATAGACAAGAATAGGCGAGAAATAGGAAAGAATATAGATGTGGATATTAAAAGAGATAGGCGTGGATGTGGGTTGAAATGAAGATAGAAAAGGAAAGAAAACTGGAGTTAAAAACGAATTAAGATTAAGAAAGAGATAAAAAGGGGATAGATAGATATGTATTGAGATAGAGAAGTGGGGATTGAAAGAGATAGCCGTTGATGTGAATTGAGATGGAGATAGAAAGAGATTTTGAGTATACTCCCGTGAAATAGTCTCTTGTTATGAGTTGCGTTGCAGACCACAAACACGATTTTCATGTATAGGATCACACCTTCTTCTCTTGAAGAACATGGATATCAAATTATAATTAAAAACTCAGAAGAATTGATGCATATAAAAAAGTACACTTATTTGATGTTCAGTAAGTACATTTGTGCGAGTGAATTTGAAGCCAATACCAGAGGAGATGGTTTTCTTAGCATCTCTTTAAGTAGACTGACTTGATAGTACATAGATCAAACTGAAAAACGCTTCGAAAACCCTTGAAGAGGGGGTGTCAAACATCTGTACAGAGCCTTGCATTTGAGATAGGCTATGTCAGGTAACATCATTTAGGACCGAGGTCATCGAGATGAGCTCCAAGCGAGGGTTGGGGAAAAACCCGAGGTATAAAGGAACTATAAACTGCGCTTGGTAAAATCCTAAGGTCTAAATTATATTTGGGAAAACCCCAAAATGAGATACAAAAAAAGAGGGACTTTACACTGTATGAATTTTTGCAGGAATATAAAGTATTAAGACGCTTTTGAGAATATCTACCTATAAATTATAGTTTTAGGAATTTACAATATCGAAGTGAATTTCGGTTTCAACATCATGTGCCAGTGAAAGACATTGAATGTCATCCGTTTGTCTACAATCGGTATGGGTACAAAGTCAGCTGTGTACCTAAAATGACCCATGTTTTCAGTCCATGTTAGTGTTTTGCTTCCACATAGAGGAAGCTTTGCAGTGGTGACAAAATCCATTTTCCAAGGATGTGTGTCGTGTGTGTGTGTGTGTGTGTGTGTGTGTGTGTGTGTTTATATATGAGTACGCATGTGTGTGTTTGTGTCACGCTTTTACGATCGTGCAATATCTGGAGAACGTGTACAGATAAATTAGTGAATTTTGGCACACTTATTCCACTATATACCAAAATTAATTATATTCAACGATTTAATAAAGTGTTTAATTTTAAAATATTTAGATACTTTTATAATTTTTGTAAAATTGATTTTACGACTTTAGTTTCTCAAAAAATTAAAATTCAAAGTTTATGTAAAAACAAGAAAAATTCCTTGTGTTAACACGAATCAGATGATCTAATATTGATACATTTTATTAATTGATTGAAGCTTCCTATATAAGAACGCAAATTGCTCATTGAATGCGCACAAAAATTGATATAACTTCACAGGTATATTTGATACCTTTATCTCAAATAATTGCTTAAAATTCACAATTTTTTGGGTGCTTCAATTATTTTAAACACCGCCGCTAACACCAACATGTTTCTAAAAACTCATAAGTTTAGCTTTAAAACCATGCAAACCTTTTTATTTCATTTATTCGTAGCGAAGATATACATTTACTAAAAAATTATTATTTCTCTCGTGTATTTTTGATAGATTTCAATTTTTGCTGTAGAAATTTTCACACAGTCCACTTTAATAACAATATTGTCTTATAGAAAACACATTGACTTTATAGAAATCCACTCTAATTTTTATCCGATTTTCCAAAATTACATACTCAAAATGAATCATGCTTGCTGACGCAAATTTAAGATTTTTCATAAGGGTTTGCTTACAGAAAAAGAGATAATATAGTCCGTTAAAGCCACATTAAATCAACCAATAAAATTTTAAAATATTTGAAGCAACATTAACTGTATCCAAGTGCATTAAATTACTACAGATTATTTCAAGCAGATCAAATATTTCACAATCACGTGTCAAGTTAATCACACGTGTTCATAAACTAAAGTGTTAATATATCGGAAGTCGCATGGGTATTCGGTGACAATTAGTGAGAATTGGTGGATACACTCTCGAAATCATTATTATGTAAATGAGGCAAGAGCGAGTTGCCAATGTCGTTGAGATTATTTAGACTAGTGTCATTAATTAGCATGATTCACGGGTGACCGGAACGAATAACAGTCGATTATGTGCCGCTGAGCAGCAAATGTTCCGGCATGTAATAATGTAGAATGTTATATTTACGAATTCAATGCGAAATTGAGGGGTAACAGAGTTTCATGGGTTAGAAGAAGAGGTGAAGAGGGTAGGGAATTACACCGGGAATATTGCTTCGATTTAACACGCTCTAAACGTTGGCTAATAGGAATATTTAGCAATTAACACGCGCGAAATGAGGGGCACGCATATTGGTCTCGCTCGAAATACTCGAGAACTTGTAATCAATACCAATTGCCGCGATCTTTCAACCGTCACTAATCAAATTATAGATCTAATAGTTTCTTTCGACCAAAGTCTGTAATTAAATCATCTGTTGTTCATTTCGACAACCGATTTTATTATAACGACGACTTAAAAATTGAAATTTTCATCGTCATTTAAGTTTGATTACTATTTTTTTGTGTGAAATTTTGAAAAGGGTGGACCTCCGATTTCCATCAGACTCCTGTGTGCCCCACCACTACCTGGTCCTCTGTGCCCCCGCAGTCAATTCATAAACAATGCTAACCTACATTTAATACATCGAACATTTCGGTATTTGAACACGCTGATGACGAATATGATGGTGACAATTGGCGCAAATATGATTTTCATGGTAAAATCGTCAAAAAACCATAATAATTATGTTTGTCTAGGTTTATCTCAGCTAATATGCAAAATTCAAGAAAAATGTTAAAAAGAAAAGTTTTTGATCTCATGGAAATACAAATTTTTTGATGTAAGCATTTTTTTATAGTAATGATAGTTTCCCAGAAAATCAGTTGTAAATCTATTATCATGTTAAAGAATGCATAAAATACATAAATGCATAGATCCATTAGTTTCGGCTTGGTGCCTACTATTTCTTTGTCATTCCCCTTTACCATATCCCTTTACCATTTCCCTTTGCCATATTCTTTTACCATATTCTTTTTCCATTTCCTTTTACCATTCACCTTTACCATTTCGTTTTGTCATATCTTTTTACCATTTTCCTTCACCATATTCTTTTACCAATTTCCTTTACCATTCATCTTTACCATTTCGTTTTGTAATATCCTTTTATCATTTCCCTTCGCCATTCCTCGTTGCCATTCCCCTTTACCACACCCGTTTGCCATATCTCTTTATCATTTCCCTTTGTCATTCCACTTTATTTTTTCCCTTTGCCATTCCTCTTTATAACGTGAAGTGCTGTGTTCTATGGTTTTTTAAATGGAAATTAACGTGTGAAAAATTTTTTTTTGAACTGTCAGAAGTAGGGGAGAGCAGGGCACAGAGGACCACTTAACGTTCTTTCGGTGATATCCTATTATAAAAAGAACATACTTTCAGCTAAGTTCATAGTGTTACCTCAATTTCTGACGTCAGCGTTACCACTGGTTACGCATAAAGTGAGCAGTAAGTCTAATGACGTAAAATATTTCAAATACAAAAAACACGCGCTCAAGTGCGCGATTGGACTCGTAATTATAAATAACCCGTACTTTTAATTGAAATTTGGTGTACATATTACAAAAACTATCTACTTTCGATAAACGCTTTGCTAGAATACATTATTATTTTTAATTCGAGTATATAATGGCAAATTTGGAAAAAAAATTTTGCAAAGTCCTCTGTGCCCCAGCCAGCGGGGCACAGAGGACTTTGCCGATTCTCTGTGCCCTGCGTATGTAATTCATATATAAAATATAAATTTTTACTATTAAACGTATTTTGTTTTTAAAAAAAGAAATAAAGAAAAAAATTAAAGAACTTTTATACAATGTTTAAGAACAATTCAAACAAATTATATATTCGTCTTCCTCGTCTACTGCAGCACATGCATCATGATGCATGTGCACCATCTAAAATAAAAAATATTTAAACAAATAAAAATATTTTATCAACAGTGAGGATATAAAATTTATAGTCGCAATTTGCATGGGTCCTGTGTGCCCCACCACTACCTGGTCCTCTGTGCCCCCGCAGTCAATTCATAAACAATGCTAACCTACATTTAATATATCGAACATTTCGGTAACGAAACTGCGACATAAAGTAAGCTAAGTAATATATATTTAATAAACATTTCAACAATGAAAGCACTTTTAAACGAATGAGAAGGCTATATGTATGAAAGTTTCTTATAAGCTTTCCTTGAATTTTCGTTTTTCATATTTTTTTTCCAAAAGCGTTGATTCAAAATGCGTCTCGACTTGACACAAACTGAAATAGTCACTAAAGAATGTAATTACAGCCATTACAAAGAGATCGCACCACAAAATACAATTTTATTGAAGCGAACTCCTGTGCCCCGCCGGTCTTCTGTGCCCTGCTCTCCCCTTCACATAATAAAATTCTTGATATAAAAAGTGTGTTTTCGATGAGACCTAGAAATTTTCGTTAAAATATTTTTTTGAATTTTGCATATTAGTTGAATGAGATACACCCAAACAACCATGATTTTTATGGTCTTTTGATGAGTTTACCGTGAAAATAACATTTATGACAATTTTTACTGTCATATACATTCCCAGCGCGTCAAAATACATTTAAGAATACGGAACCCGAAGAAAATCGATGGTCAAAATTCAAAAATTGAAATTGTAACGTGGGGATTTAAAAAACCCTAATTTTAATGGACTTTGTACGATCCTGGACGTGTAGTCCCAAGACTAGGAATTGAGAGCACTGCGCGCCAGAAAGTGGTCTTGAGACACACGCTTGATAGTGACACGAGTCGTTTTATTTTTCACACAAATTTTTATCAGTTTTATGTTATTTTTGTACCAAAACTTTTGTACTAGTTTCTTGGTGAAGACAAAAATAAAACTATCAATTGGAAAACCCTCTTGTTACAAAATTGTAAAGGTATGGGCACAATAGTACATTGAAATTGACATTTTGACTAGCAGGACAATATTTCAGGGTCCAAACATTGCGCACGCATTGGTTATCAGTTGTCGTATTTTTCCTGTAGTTCACGATCCATTGTTCCGATGGCCACTTTTTCATTGAATCATCGGAACAATGGAAAGTGAACTTTAGGAAAAATGCGCCAGTTGGTAATAAATCTGCGTTCAATATGTGTCGATGCTGAATTATATTTAAGGCTGATGGAATTTGAAAATTTCTCATGTAGAAAAACTCAGATCCCAGGAGCGCAACAATAACGGGGTTCAGACACCCAGACACTAATTCGAGTATACCTACTTGCAATATGCATGGTTATCTAAATTATTAGGTGGATAATACAATTCCACAATAAACGCACTTTTTGAGGGTTTTTAATCTGTTCTTTTTTATTTTTTTTACATATTTTTTTATTTACTTTTAATGTGTAGGGTGGCTCCCGACACCCACTGTTTTGAGACACTTGTTACGCGCCTGACTAATTCTGTTAACTTATCTGATGCATTTTCAAATACCCTCTCAAAGGCAAAAGAGGGAAAATTTCTATGTTTTTGATAGCAACAAATAGAGAGAAGAGATGAATCGAGGGGGCTTGATGATCAGTTCTTCGAAAACTCACTTTTATAGTCCCAAAATAGCGTGTAATTATTTCTTGTCAGAAACGGCGGACATTTTGACATTCATGATGGAAGAAACTAAATATTGACAGCTGCGACAGTGGCACCCTGCGCGCGCAACACGTGTTGGCTTCCTCCTAGAGAAACTCTCCCATTGGTCAATTTAATTCGATTTTGAATCGCGCGGCAGATTACAGTCAATTGCAGAATATATCTAGCAGGAATCAATATTTAGTTTCTTCCAACATGGAAGTCAAAATGTCCGCTGTTTTTGACAGGAAATAAAACTCGCAATTTGGGAACTATAAAAGTGAGTTTTCGAAGAACTGATCATCAAGTCCCCGCGAATCATTTCTTCTCTCCATTTGTTGATATCAAAAACATAGAAATTTTCTCTCTTTTGCCTTTGAGAGGGTATTTGAAAATCCTGGTGATAGACTTGTGTCTTTCTACAGATTTTGGCAGTTTGTTGACAGTTTTTACTTTCAGATTCCATCGCCCTTAAGTTATGTATAAGTGTTAATGCCATTCACTCTATCCTACTGTGATTATACGACGCCTGTAAGATATGTGCATGTCGTAAAGACGTCACCCGATTTTGTGCTCATTCCTATTTATTTATGTACTATCGCCTGAGCGCTGAAAGTATATCCTACTGTATTCCTATCTTATCTTGGATCTATTCAATTTCTAGAGTTTTGGAGGACGTTTGAGGAGTTTGGGATGCCTTAAATCAAACAGGAAATCAAATTATTTAAATTTCCTGTCTAACTCACTGCAGTGTATTCCGATTTTTACCGATCATACCCGAGTGTTTTGGATAAATGTTGTGATGAATGAGATTGTTGCGTTGCCTGCCTGTCGTCAATGCGTTTTTGTAAAAACCTTGAGTTTCCATCTCCTTGGCAGTTTTTGTCATATCATTTCAAATATTAATTGAAAGTTTTATGCACAAAGCCCAAGTAATTGGCAGTTTGTTCATAGGTTCCTACATTCCTGTGCATTTTTGGAGTTCGAAGAATTGGAGTTAATTTGGTTTATTTCGGTCAGTGTGGTGTATGGATTGACTTTGGACACAAATATGACGATTTACGATCTTTGGATCAAGTTGGAATTGTTGGAAAACATCATCTATTAAAAATGGAATATATTTATTTAAACCACTGCACCCCTTTTAGTTACGAACCTGGATATAACTTTTCTACTATAATAAAAAAACCCATAGCAACGCCAATCGAAAATTGAACAGTTCCCTTTAGTTTTGCTTATTGTTAGTAGTTATCTTATAGCTGACATCTTTAGTTTCTTTGTATTTACATACAATTCAGATTATATATTATTGGATAATTTTTTTGTAGTGTCTGTTTTATTAATTTTGTGCAATTTTGACCTTCCTTGATATTATTACTTCTCTTTGGTGAGATTTTTTTGAAAAGAATCGTTTTCCTTTTCTTTCTGTTACATAGTTTTGACGCATTCTATTGTGAAATATTTGGAATAACTTTATCACTCTGAAATTTTGTAATTTGCACTTTTTGATTTGATTAATTTCTTTTAATCTTCCTACAATTGATTTTGCGGTGTTTTCTCCGATTTATGTCTTCATTATTCCCATCATATTAGACTGTTTATTTAGTTTTTATCCAGTCCAGAAAATCAGACGAAAAATCCTAATCTTTTATTAGATATTAAAAAAATTAAGTTTTTCTTTTATTTTTTGGTGTTCTTTTGTTTTCTAACCTTTTCTTTATGTTTTGAAGTTAATTTGTTATACGATTAATATAGGTCTAACTTTTTAATTGTAAAGAGAATTTTGACTTAAATTAAAAAAGTCTGTTAAATATTCTATTATATAATTTGTTTTAATTTATTAGGACGCTTTCAACTGACACGCAACCTTTACATTCTGATCTATAAACATTTATAGAGGGTCAAAATTAATTGTCTACAATGTTTATAATAAATAATAATGGTAAATTTTAATGATAAATGTTAAATATGAAATTTGATGTACGAAATGTGAAATTAATTAATAATTATTAATAATAAGCGTATTTATTCATTCTCTGTCTATACAATAGCTCCTATATTCCGCTCGCTTATCGTCGTCTTTTGTCGATTTGGAATGAACTCATATAATTTGTGAATTTATTTATTGTATACATTTTGAGGTCTTTTTTCAGAAAATAAAAATAAATTAATAAAAGTAATTAATACAAGTTTCACTCGCTGTCGTCTGAGCTATTTTCTGTCTCATGATATAAGTCGGCATTCTTTTCGCAGGGGAAATTTTCAAATTTTCATTTTCATTTCTAGAAAAAACATTGGCGATTACCATCAGAAATAAATTTTTATCTCTCTCTGCCCCTTAAAAACATGTTATAAACAATTACGGTGCAAAAAAATGGGGCTCGGTTTCTGATCATTACTTGACGGTGGGTTTCGGGCCACCCGACTTTTTTTCACATAAAGGCTAGCCGTTCGCTTATGGAGAGCCGTTTTAGATTTTCCTGCAAACCAATAAACACATATAACTCAAGTTCCGTGCAGCTCAAAAATGAATTTTATAGTTATCGAAACACATTATTTATTTTTTAAATAAATTTAAAACTAATTTGAATAAGTGTAGTAATAAATTAAAATAAATTGAAACCTGAACTGTGACAGTTCAAGAGGTTGTTGTACGTGATCTACATATGACATACTTGCTCGTGGAGTGTACTTGTGTTAATTCGAGGCATTAGTCAAATTAATTACCGTCCATACATATGTGTGTTGATACAAGAACGTAATTCAACTCTCGCTGCGAATTGGATTCATCTTACAACCGTGCCTAACAACCCCATTCACTAGTTGCAGCAACCTACTCCTCCCGGTTCCCTTTCAAATATCGCTATTGAGCGTATCTACAAGTACTAACGGATCGAACTTGAAATTCAAACTCAGAGAGCTCAAACTTCAATCTCCTTGCGAATAGCAGAAATTGGCCGAATACCGATAGGAATTTGAAGAAATATTTGAAAATATAAAAACTTTTCGTCCTTTATTGATTTATCTTCCAATATATCGAATTCTGTGACCAAAATTGAAAGTAATGAATTGAAAAATTTCGTTTATGAGAGAAAAGAGTTTGCGGCAGAGATCAGCCCAACTGAATTTTACGTCCCCATGAAACTTAGGAAATTTGTCTATCAGATGGAAACACTGTTGGCGGTAAGCCAACCTCCGGTTCATCAACGACGACGTAAAGTCGATAGCGTGCACCACTTTTTCCGGGAGAAATTACGCAACAATATCCTTCAGCACTTCCATTAAGCTCGAAAGCCTCGTTTATGCTTGTCTTTCGATACTCAGCTGACGGGAAAATTGAAACCCGTTTCTGAGCGTTACTTTCTTATTTTCCTTTTTCTAAATGGACTTAAATCTTAAATACAAGACAGGTGGGGCAGACAGGAATTAAGTAGTATTTGAGTAGAAGTCGGTTAAGACGAACGTACATCAATGTAAAATCAAACTTAGCGAAAGTAATAAATAAAGAACTCAACTGAGTGACAATAATACACAAGTACAAGTGTAATTTATAATGGCAATTAACAACCATCATTAAATTAATTAGAAAGGCACAAAATTGCACAATTCGAGCAATTTTATACTACATAAATACGCAGTAGATTAGAAGTTAGATATGTTGTAAGCAAACAAATGATTTTAATGTATGCATCTTGGAACAAAACGGAGAACAATTTATTACTATTCAATTTACATACATGAAAAAATGAGAAAAATGGGTTAAGGACATAATTATGCGAAAAACAAGGGGCATACAGCAAATGAACAGAAAAATCTTTTTAAAATGGAATTCAATTCAACATAGATAAAATAGGTGCAAATGTCCAAAAAAGGATAAAGCTGGAAAATCGAGCGACAAAGATAAAGCCTCTACACAGAAATATGAAATTCTCAAAAAAAATTTAAAGAGTCCTACTTTATTGGAGAAAAAAAACCGTGATTCGAGAGAAGGAAGCTATGACTAAAAAGTCAACCCAATCAGCCAACACTATAGAAGAGGAAAAATCAAAACCTCTTAAAAAAAGCAAGATCGCTGATTGTGAAGATCTTTGATTACGTCACGCTTAAGCCAGCAAACGTAAGCCTACAGGTGAGCTTTTCTATTCACCACGTGATAGGATATATTTTATTTTAACTGGAATAAATAATGAAGTTTCGAAAAATGAGAATGCACGTCCACATATATATATATAATTGTATATACTCTCGAATGATCATTGTAGAATAAGAAATTGTTTCAAAGCGATAATTTTGATTTAAATATCAACTATAACAAAAGCCGAACCTCCATTACATGTTGCTGGTGAAATAGGATCGAATGAAGGAGTAACGTGTTTACTCATCTATTAAGTGGCTCTTATTGCACAGATAAAAGAACGTAATAGGCTATTAAATTAATGTTACAAATGTTTAAAACTCAACCCGAGTTTTAATGTAGAATATGAGTTGCTAGATAGTTATTACAGGAAATGTCATTTGGAGAAATTACTCAAGCAAAAACCTCGAAAATAATTAGTCTGAATTCTGCTTTAGTCTTTGGATCCCTGTCAGAAGATTTCAAGACATTATGAACAATTACACGGAGTTCTGCAATAATGCACTATTTCAAATTTAAGAATTTTAACCCGTAGCCGTCTAAAATTTTTTGCTGTCCTTTTTCAGAAACGCACTACTCTAATCCAAAATGCGAACTGGTAAAGTACGCATGTCTATTAAATGCGCCGTATTTTTCTTCTAATTTTCATAGCATTCTTCTTACATTCTCATCAGAGAGAATGTATTAGATTTGTGTAAAATTTGACCCCCCCAGTTTTCATCAAATGTCCACGTTTGGGGACCCCCTGAACCTGAAAAACATGTTTTTACGAATGTGTCTGTCTGTCTGTAGTTCGTTGGCAGCCATTTTGGATAAAAATGTAAAAAGTTAGAGCATTTTGAAAATTTTTTAAACCACTTTTTTTTTAAATTTAAAAATTCTAATGACGGATATTTGCAGTACGTCGTAGTAGTCGATATGAAAAAAAGTCTAAATATGAAAAATGTTTCTTTTTGAATACCCTATAGGATAGGCATAAAAACTTTTTGAATTTCCTTAAAAAATCGGAAATTCAAATTTTGAGCTAAATAACGCGAGATACAGAGAAAATAATAAGAAACATAATTATTGGCCTTAAAAAGATCTACAAGTTCCCCTTGAACCATTTTTCAACAGGATGAGTAGTTTTCGTTTTAATCATAAAAAATATTGTTAAACAAAGCCGAGCGCGAAACGCGAGTGCCCTGATGCCCTAAGCAAATTAGTTTTCGTTTGCATTCCATTCCGTTTTGTAGTAATTTAAATGAAAATAGGTGTAAACGCGCGAGACGCGTAAGCGTCCCGAAGGGCACAAGCGTCGCGAAGCGCGCAACACGGAGCGCGACGTGTGTACGAGAATGTGCTCGCGTAAGCGGGCAGATTTTTTTTATTAACTCTATTCCCCTGTCCAGGAAGCATAGAATAAAGGATGTCACTGAATCCCTGTGGACCCACTTGGACGGCTACGGGTTGAAAATATATTAACCACTTATGAGTATCTTTTCAACAGAGATATAAATGTGACTGAGTCTTGTAGCCTTCGATTTGACCTGTAAAAAATAGACGGGAAAAGAAGACACAACTGTTGGATGGGTAGTACAATTTAATTGTAAACTCCGAATGTTGAATTAGGGAAAGATGGAACAAGGAGAAAACATATAAAATGTGGGTTCACACGTCTGTGAACTCCTAATCTCCGTACGTTTAAATATTTGGGAGCCCTGAAAAGGGCAGATTGGAATTAGGCTCTGAAAAGAGCTGTTTGGTTTGAAAAAAAAAAGAAGAAGGGGAGTTCTTAAAAGAACTGTTGTGGAGAGCTTTTAGAAAAGCTGTCGGCGTGGTGACTTGGTCGGGACGGTGACCACCGATTTAATCCATTGCTCCTCTGGTGACGAATCCTGCGAGCCTCCCGCCACAGGCTGGAAATTTTCCGGAGCTGGGACGGTACGCGCGCAATTCAAACGCGTAATACGGGATTTTGACGGAATGTATTTGCGAGGCGACGAAAGGATGAGATATCGCGATTTAATCGAGCATGAGTCTCGTATCGCGATTCCTTTGGAAGGGGATGGTTTGATCGGTGAGGTCTGAATTTCTTAGATGTTACTATCGTTGCTGTCACTTTTTTCCACCTCCACTACCAACGGCTCTGTCTGTAGGCTTCTCACATCGACAATACGTGGACGGAAATCGAGACTCTTCCAGGGTGTGACAGGTAGCCCGTTGTGAAGCTTGAAATTGTCCTCCCCGAGGACGTCATCTAGGTCGAAACGCGGTGTACTCGAAGAACCATTTGGACGTGAGACCGGTTGCCTTATGGCCGAAAGAGGGTTGCTCGGCGCGGACGCTTTCCTGGCGTAACCACGGCGATAGCCGTCTGGGATCTCTATTTGAGAACCCGGAGGAGCGTGTTTAAGAGCCTCCAAAGCTCGACGTCTCTTATCGTTGAGCCGTTTCTTCAGGCTGGGACGCCGGCGAACTTTTGTCACTGCACTAACTGGTGGCATTTACCGTCTTTACACTCGCGGCACTGATTCACAAAAATCGATTAGTCCCGGTGGAAAAAGTCGTCGATTTTAGGAAGGGATTTTTCTTAATGCCCTCCCCGGTTCTGGGCCGGTATCCCGGAGGATACTGGAGAACTCGGTTTTTGGGATAAGAGAAGGGATATTCCTACAGTCCTCCCCGGTTCTGAGCCGGTACTCGACAACTCGATTTCGGGTTTTTAGAATAAGAGGAAGGATGAGAATAGGTAAAAATGAAATAATATATATAAAAAAAATAAATCGTAAAGCTTTAAAGGAATAGGCACCCGATGGTGCGAGACAGCGCCAAGACTCTAAAAAAGGTAATCGGTTCGACAAGCACGGAACCCTTGTTGTAGGTCTCGAGTCTCCAGACATAAAAGAGCGAGCTGTGAAAAGCAACGCGTCTTATAGCCTTTGACCGGCGAACCATTGCACCAGTGGGGAAAATCGAGCATCACGATTGGTCGAGACGAAAGTCTGCGCGAGTCAAACGTGAGCTCGACTCCACACGGATACTCAGGGAGTTCTCCGGCCAAGAGCGCCACTGAAAGTAATGATGTGATTGGCTGAGAGCAATGCGGGCGAGCTCCACTGGGGTGCTTGGTTGAGAGTCCTGACGATAGCCTCGGGAAAACCAATCAGTTATTTTCGTTTATTTTACAAAGAATACAGAGTCAAACGAAATACATAGAATTATAATTTAGCACGTTGGCGTGCGACAGTCTTTATAAAAATTGTCCTGGTTACCTTATTTTTTTATTTAGGACGCCTATAGCTTTTAAAATGTACAGGATCTTTTGAAATTTATAACGGTCACAAGTCTTAAAAGTAGTACACTAAAATGTATAAATGTATAAATAGCTATAATATTTATTGGTATTTAACTTATTTTGACACATATGGTACCATAATGATCTTGCGTGAATTGAAGACATGTTTTTTAGATTTCTTTTTTTCGGTAGTTATTTTAGCACCTTATTATGTCTAATGACCTAAATATGTTCTAAAGACATAGGAAGCCTGGAGAGCTATGAAGTCTGACTCCGGTTCAAAAAGCAGTATCCCTTAAGTAATCATATTTTTTGGAGGTTTATCGTCCCGCTTCTGTCGTCCAAATGCGTAGGAAGATATCACTCCTTAATACTATTCTTTCGTGAGTTGAACATTTTAATTAAAATCTTTACGCAATCTTCGGTATTCTGCATAATGCCGTATGCTGCCGTATGCCGCATGCTGAATGCCGAATTTATACTATTCGAAATATATTGTAGCTGTCATTTATTAATTTTAATGTTTTCCTTCAAGATATTATTATTTGATATAACACAATTACGTTTCTAGTTCGTCGAGTTAATAGTACCAGCCGTATAGTGCAGGTGTTCCAGTTGAAGCAGCGAAGGGTCTATTTAGGACGAGCAATCAGTAAGGTTATTTACTGTCCTGCGGGTATTTCTCAGATTAACACAGAGGGTCAATTCTCGATCCTTTCCTGAGGTCTTTCCTCTGATTAACTGAGCTATGTAGTGGAGTTTCTCTCGACCTATCTTTTGATGTCGGATATCATTAGACATATTTCTTCGCTACAAGTGAATCACCCATCTTCAATTTTCCATTCACAGAACGAAAAACATAGCATCAAAAGTGAAAGCGCCGCGTGAACCCGAAGCGAGGCGAAAAGGAACGAACACTATGTTTCTCCTATTATAAAATGAACATGCATTTCTACGAACTTCATAGCGTTACCTTAATTTCTGACGTTAGCGTAGCTATGGTTACACATGAAGTGAACAGTAAGCCTAATCACTCGTTATGAAAATATACTATGAACAAAGATAATCGAAAACCAACTATATCACGAACGAAATAAATCCAACTTCACATAAAACGATATTCACATAGTAACGGTTTAAGACGCTAGATGGCATTGGTAACCGGTGGCCAAAATGTTTTGGTAACCGTGAAGATAATTTTGCTAACCGGTGACAGCGTTGTGCTTATTGGGGATTTATCTCATTGCTTGTGCGGACAGCGGAATCTGCCATTTTCAATATCTGTGAATAGTATACATATCAATATCTGTAAAATTAGTACAAACAATAAAAGAATTTGATGATTTATAAAAAAACAACTGCACGCTTATGCGGGCACATTCTCATACACACGTCGCGCTTGCGCCGTTCGCGACGCTTGCACCTATTTTTATTTAAATTACTACAAAATGGAATGGATTGCAAACGAAAACTAATTTACTTAAGGTTCTATCGACCTTAAGGAGCACATCATCAGGGCAATCGCGCTCGATATTTCATTTAAACCTCGCGCTTCGCGCTCGGCTTTGTTTAACAATATTTTTCATGATTAATACGAAAACTACTCATCCTATTGAAAAATGATTCAAGGGGAACTTGTAGATCTTTTTAAGGCCAATAATTATGTTTATTATCATTTTCTCTGTATCTTGCGTTATTTGGCTCAAAATTTGAATTTTAGATTTTTTAAAGAAATTCAAAAAATTATTATGCCTATCCTATAGGGTGTTGAAAAAGAAACATTTTTCATCTTTAGACTTTTTTTCATATCGTGCGTTGTTTGGCTTCTAATTCAAGTTTTATTTCATTTTTTGGATTTTCAAAATCTTATAAGTCTTTCAATTTTTTTTTTATCCAAAAAAGCCATTGAGAAAAATTGTTCGTCTTTTTGAGTACTACGAACATCCGTCATTAGAATTTTTTAATTTAAAAAAAAGTGGTTTCAAAAATTTTCAAAATGCTCCAACTTTTTGAATTTTTACCCAAAATGGCTGGCCAACGAACTTGACCTTCATTTTGGGACACTAAAAGAGTAACCAAAGGACAATCCAATCGGTCAATTCTTTCGAAAGTTATCGTGCTAACAAACTAAAATCTACAGATAGACAGACACATTCGTAAAAACATGTTTTTCGGGTTCAGGGAGTCCTAAAACGTGGACATTTGATGAAAACTCGGGGGTTCAAATTCGACACAAATCTAATACATTCTCTCTGATGAGAATGTAAAAAGATGCGCAATAACATTTCACATATTGATACGTCCTTCAAAACTTAAAATACAAACATTTTGTTGAAAGCTCGGTTTCGTCCACCCGCAGCCGAGGGAAAACAGCCCTAAGGGGTCTCTCATCAGAAGGTAAGAGAGGGGGCAAAGTTTTTATAGAAAAGGTCAGCAAAAAAATTTTTTAAATATCATAAAAAATGACATTAATAGTGCAAAGAGAAATGAAACAAAATGATAAAACGCTACAAAAAAGAGAAAATTATATAGAAAGAGACATATAGGATAAATTGTAATATAATTGTACAGAACTGGATCATATATCTGTAAAAAAAAGTGTCGCATGGAACCGCATATAAATGACGAAATTTAATCGAAATCTAGTACGAACTCAAAAAAGTTCGAAATAGATTTACGTCCTTTGTTCCCTATTTCTCTTGCAAAATTGTCTCTCTTCCTAGATTTTTTCTCAATATGGAACGTTTCAACAATACACGGAGAAAAAAATTCCATTAAACTTACCGAAAAGTCTGTAACCGTTACAGATTTCCTATGCTAATATAGTGACAGCATAAAATTTCAGTACTCATTACAAAAAATGTATGTAAATAAAATCTGTGACTGTTGCAGGATTTAGCTGTAACACTAACATGAAACATCCGTAAGCATTACTGACAAATATATGTAACGATTACCGACAAACACTTGTAAATGTTACAGAATAGTATCTAACAATTTCCCGAGTCGAAAAAAAATTATTAATTAAGAAAATATTGTTTATTCGCATTTAGATTATGGATATTCTCATAAGCAATCGTTATTTGCAGATTTAAACGCTTATATAACAAATACAATTTCGCACACGACGATGGGGGGAATCGAACGCACGACCTACGGGACGCGAGTCCAGTTGCCTAACCATTACCCTAAGCTTTCGAGATGGTGATCCCACATTTTTTCCAGGGCATACTCAATCCGAGCACATGGGGGGAGGGTATACTATGCACAACTGACAGACTCTGTAACATTTACAGGTTTTTTGTGTAAGACTTACAAAATATCAATACCATCAAATGCATGTTTAATCAACATATGCAATCTGTAAATACTACAGATATTTCTTGTTATGTTTACAGAGGATGCTTACAGAAATTTTAAATAAACCGTACATATCGGGAAGTGATATTAACTCAAAAAATCTGTCATTTCTATCTAATTTTCTGTAACGAAAACATAAATTCTTTAACATAGAATCTCCAGTAAATTTAGAGGATACTTTTTTCTCCGTGTAATTTTGAATTATTTAACCATTATCACAGCTCTATCAATTTATCCAAAATAATTATACCAAAATAAAATATAATATAATATTATTATAATATTAACATAAAACATTTTACACAAATCTAATAATCGAAAGTTTGGTTTTTCCATTCCATCAAAGTTTCACTCCCTCTTTCACACTTGCCAAACCGAGAAAATTTGTTGAGTAAATAAGTTTTGCTGAAATGATGCAAATTGTTTTCGGAATCTTTTAATAAGAATCTTGATAAAGAAAGTTACTGAAAAGGTAGTTTAGTTATGGGTATTGTAGGGAACAGAATAACGGTTCTAACATTAATAAAACAATCATCTTCATACCACTCTCAAGCCACTCATCCCGAGGATTTTGATATTCCTCTGTATAAACTTTAGGAAGTCTCATCCATCAGTTCACTCACATTATGCAAATGAGGTGTCTAGCTAAAAAGCTAATGGTAGTAGAAAATACTTTGCATTGAATCCTCTAGAGATGAGGTTGTATAAAGATACAATAAGTGAAAGACATGAACTTGTGGCATAGTACATTGAACCAGCTAGAAGCAAAAGGGTGGTATTATTCACTCCCGTGTACAATAAATCTGAGGTTTCGATAAAGTTGCTTCTACTCCAAGTTCTCTTTCACCTCTTTTACTATATGTATCTGCCTGCCGTGGGCAACGACGCGTGATCTTCGTGTTTTCTACTCTTTTTACACTTTCTTTCTCTTTCATTTCTTCTTTTCTCCTTCGAGTTCCGTCTATCTCACCGCTAACCACTTTCTGTTATCAGAGTTCTTTCAAACTATATTCGGTGATACCAAGTCTCTTCTTATGCTGTAACACAAAAACCATTCGTATGGTACGCCTAAAAATATGAACCGCATAATAAGTGTTTCTACAATTATAAAAACAAATTATATCAGTTTAAGTTTGTGTCAACTATTACAAATATCGGGATAGTGATAGTTATACTTTTTCCAAGTCCCAATAATAAAATTTCGGAATCATAGCTGGTAAACTTAGTGAATGTCATACACTAAATAATTTAATTACGTTCACTCATGAAAACCTATTTTGAAATTTACTGGAATCTAGAATTAATTTACGAGTAATAAACTACACACATGGACATCTACACTGAGAAACTCTATGTTAGAAAAATTACTAATATGGATAGCAAGTCGGGGCAAAAACCTTAAATTTCGACATTTTAATACAAAAATAATAAGTTATACTATTTTTATAAGAAGATTTCCTATTTAGTAATACCAAAGTTTACTATTTTCTGTAGTAAAATCCGATTTATGAAAAATTATTAGAGAAATTAAGACATTTGACAAAAAGAATAGAAGTAATAAGTATTTTAAGTAATATAATATACTAAATATGTAGAAGAAATTACTAACTGATTTAATAGAAAACGTCAAATCTTGGACCGAGCGCAGCCGAGCCTAACCGATGTGTGCCGATTTTCGAACAACGGATTCAGACAGTCATATGGACGTTTTTATTGCCAATCTTATTATGTTCTTATAGGTAAATTGAACATCGTCCGACTGTTAATCCGGAGACCCGTGTTCGATTCCCACCAGCTTCTATTTCTTCTAACTCGATTTTTCTGTTTCAGCTCAACTTAATAACATGAATATATAATTGTAATTTCTAATGTTTCATATTATAAAATATGTGTAGGCTAGAATAATAATACATGTGAAGTAGGCCCCTTCAAAGCTTTTATTTTTTTGTGATTCGAACTGTCATATTTTACTAACCCATTTAGTAATTCAATGCGCATGGTCTCTGCGCATTATTTTACTATATAGTTTACAAATTCTGCAATAGTTTTAGTTCTTATTCTAAAATACTTTGTAATTCTGTAAACATCAAACCCCGGTTTCTCAGTGTAAATGTACTGAAATGTAATAAATAACATACAAAGAAGTTTAAATTGGAAAACCATGGATATAATTTATGTTCACGTGTTTAGTTTTTTTTTTTTTTTTGATTAACTTTTTAATTATTGAATTTGATAGGACTTATACGATACGGAGAAAGAATGCAGTTAAATTATCCAAGCGATACGATTTAATTAAAATATCATGCGAATTTCAATATTGATATATTGGAATATTATTTGCCAATATCCAATTTCAACATATTCCCAAACTCAATAGTAGTACTTGAATATAATACTTTTTCAATACTTTTAGCGAAAAATGTATCAGAAGTATTTTTTTTTTCATAACGGTCACTTATATCCTATACATTATTTTAATACGATATCCAAATTCATCTTGTTCTATAATTGTGAATCTAATTAAATCTATAAATTTATCTTCGTATAAATATTAATGATTTTAGAACTTACCACGTTATATTTTTCTGTTTTAAAACTTCTTGAATTTACCAATTGATGAAAAATCAATTTATTTATTAAACTAATTATATTTATATGAAGCACTAATATCAAAGAATGAGAAAATATACATATTATAGGTACAAATTTCTGATTCAGCTAAAACTTTTTTTACAGGTTCTTCATCGAAAAAGAAAGGATACGTATTCGAAGATTTTTTTCTCAATTTTTTGAAAAATAAGAAGGATTGAAAATTTGAGAATTTGGTGCCTTTTGGCTTGAAAAAGCAATGTTTTTAAATTCATAACTCCGATTCTATTAGAGCGAGAGACATTCTTTTTTTTTCATTTTAAAAGTAAACAATTGAAATGTTTAAATCGAATTTTAAATAGAATGTTTTATTTATTTTAGGGGTAAATTAAGGGAGTATTTCTATTTGATTCTCTAGCAGTACATTTGTGACTTCAAATTAATTGTACTTTTTACATTATCATCAGAGAAGATATTAGATTTTTTAGCATCCTAATGTGCTACTTTTTCAGATGGGAAGAATTTCTGATTCCTAATTTTTTTGTCGACCCACCCTAACATAATTACTTCCAATACATTTATAGTTAAATCACTATAGAAGTTTCTAATAGTCTATTAAATGTATGATAGTTGATGTTGACATTTGTATTGAAGATCATGCATGTAATTTAATATATATATATATATATATATTGTTTATAGATTATTATAAATTATTTTGTGTATCGCCGGATGTGAAAATATTTTATGGTATTTATTTTACCTATCGTCTTGTTAGAATGTTACAAGTGTAATCGTGAGTCATTAAAACATTAATTTCCTCAAAATGATGGTAATGGTCTACTGCTCGTAGTAGAGGGTGCACTTACCACCCAGCGTGATAGTAGAACATCAACGTGAAACTACAAATGACTTAATTTATTCAAGTACTACGAAGGATAATCTAACTCAAAATCGTCTTACATTTCGTAACTGTGTACTTACTTCCTTGGCTATGCTTTCTGTTACCTAGCTTTCCTATCTATATCACGTACTTCCTAATACGGTCTTTCTCCTCCTCCTTATGAAATAAAACAGAATTATCTCTGTGTAAGTTTACACAAACACATCCGAGTATAGCCACGTTGGAGTTGTTTAACAAACGCGATGTCCTTACAGGGTTCAACATTAGGTTGAAGTGTAATTTCCGCTTTGTCCTGCCTTTTACAAAATGAAGCTCTAACTTATGGGAAATGATCTATTATCTGATTCCTCGTTTTTATTTCACAAACACATTCTTTAATATCTATCTTAAAATTTTCTCTTTGATGAAAAGATAGAAAAGGATGGACGTGAATTGAAAGACTAGTAGTGCAGCTGTCACCGGGAAATTAATCCTTATGGTAGCTAAACATTTAGCTGGAAACCAACGAGAAAATGTGGAACATTCTCTGCATCAGTTAAAGTGAATATCTTCGACCACTTGCAGTGTTTTGGCGATATTGTGTACTCACAAAAACATAAAGTATAGCTAGAACAGAATTATTTCAATTCAAAGAGAAAACTGATAGAAAAATTATGCTGTTCTCAAAATCTTTAATAAGTCAATATTCTAATTTAACATTTAATCTTTTCTCTCAAAAACCTTGAGAGTGGGTTATTTAATTAATAATTTATATGATAAGAATTAAATAAAAATTATACACAATTATGTTTCTACATAAACAGTATTGAAAGAAGAACCATGAAATCAACAATCAAAACGTTTTGAACAAAAATAAACGAAACTGAAGTTCCCAATATCAAAACCAAGCCGCAATTCAAAAAATTAACATATCTGTTCCATCCAAATATAATTTTTGCTTAATTTCAAATGCATAAACAAATATTATATTGTATAACTATGGGAAGATCGTTTTGTTTCTGCAGTGAGGAAAATGTTCTTAGGACAAGTCGTAGAAGCAGAAAGGTTTTGTCTGATTTACAAACAAATTTTTTCCACTTGGGTACTTTTTATTAAAAAAAAAAACTCGAAAAGCGAGATTGCGGCTCCGCTCCAAGGTCATGAAAATAGAGTGAAATCATGGGGGTGTTATAAAGGAATAAAAGACTCATTTTGAATTCATTAAAAATGCTTGCCAAGGAATTAAACTGACCAACCTTTTTTAAAATAGCAACAGATCTCCACAATCACTCTAAATCAGTTAATTAAAATTATAAAGATTATCATAAACCTCGACAATTTTCAACGAAGTTCCAAACACGAGTGAGTATTGCTATGCCGAAATACAGCTCGCAGTTTCGTATTTTCATAATTATTTCTAAGATATTAGTCAATCAAGACGCTCTGACTAACTGACTGATAGTTTTCTACTTATTATAATACACTGGGACCTTGATTGCTGTCCCAATTTGGTTGGTCAGTAGACACTGTGACGTGGTATATTTTATACCACGCACATTTTTATAATTTAACTTAAAACTAACTTCACTCGCGATAAACGCCTAGCACAGAGTGTTAGGTTGTTTGCACACAACCTGTCAGCTGATTGGAGCACATGAGCTCTCTAACAATCAGCTGACCATCAGCCAGCAATCGGAACGTGGAAAAACATTCACTCGATTTATTATTATATTTGTCACACTTCTTTTGTTTCATATTAACCCTGAGCCATGGGGGCTCAGAGTTACACACACACACACACACACACACACACACACACACACACACACACATTCACACTACACTGAAGTCCTATCCGCATCGTAAAGGCCCGAAGAGGATCCTGGTTAAGGTGCATGGATGTGATTCCCGTGCACGCGAACGACCAGGAGGATGACAATTCACACAGCGCCATCTCGGGGCCTAGAGCAGAATCATCGGTGAGACCGACCGTCGACGAATTATTACCATTTACGTTATATTATTTCAGTTTCACAGTAACTATTCATTCCGAGATATTTCGGAAAGTGATAGAAATTTGTACGAGCATCGACGTCTACCATGTGTGATGCAAGTCTTGCCACCAAGAACTGAAACTCCTGTTACATCCTATGTTCTGCCAACCTAGTATGCTTACATCCTTTCAAAAGCTAAGTTGGCACGATTTCGTGCAAACCCTTGGGTGTAACTCACGGTCTAAATCCAGGTTCAACCAGGATCAACTTGTGGACTGAGGAATGGATGGACTGAATCGAAGGAAACCTACTTTGCTTTGAGCTTTGGCCTCCGAGATGTATGTATGTTTGTTCGTTTGTGTTTGCTCCTTACTGTGAATACTCCTACATGGACATCCTGCGTACATCAGGGACATCGAATCTGATAAAAAATAGAAATAAAATTTTTCCATCAATATAGGAAAATGGATTACCTTCTACATCAGCCTTTTTTATATTATCATTAAAGAAGGTATTTGCAAGGTACGATTTCTATAAAATTTTACGCCCTTCCCCCGTTTATATTAAATGTAGAATCATCGGTGGGACCGACCGTCGACGAATTACCGGTCGTCGACGAATTATTACCATTTACGTTATATTATTTTAGTTTCACAGTAACTTCGTGGCGCTGCCTGTTTCCGCGCACGCCACGAGACAGGAAGAGAGAAGTTGACTCGTTCACTCTGTGCTCGTAGACGTTCGTTGTAAGACCTTTTGATTTTTGTGCTAAGTTCTCACATTTGTCAGTGATTGTATTTGTTTCTGAGATTACCCTGGGTGTGGTGAGGAAGCCACCCAGTGAATAATTTTGGAATCTGTTTGGATTCGACTTGGAAGCCAGATTGAATATTGCATTTCGAAGTTATAAAGATGCCGAACTTGACCAGGGGACAAGTTCGTGGAAGGCGTGTGCTTTGCCACGTCCTCGTAAGCACAGGTAACGACTTCTTTTCTCTCTCTTCCTTGTGATTATTTCACTTAATAAATCGTGTCTCTTTTTGAGCATCGCTGTACATTGACGAGCAGTGGTTCGTCAATCTCTTTGTTACTTTGCTCCGATCGCTATAATTGAATATTTCAGTGACGTAATAATTACTTCTTTCATTTAATAAATTTAATTTGTTAGTTCTTTGTAAATGCAGTGGTTCTCAGTGAATATTCCCTTTCCCCGCCCTCTCCGCGGTACTGTGTTAGCCTAGGGTTTATATAACGTAGATTCAATTCGTTTTAATATTACTTTTGCTTGTTTTGAGAAAAACAAGCTGGCGCTCAAATGGCATATTAAAATTAAAAATCGTTTAAGTTAATAATTTCAAGATTTCACAATTATAATCTAAAATAAAGGTTATAACACATATCAAGGGAGAGTGCAAATCGTAAGTCAGCGACGTATGTATCAGTGTTCCCTTTGCGAACTAGAGCTAACTGACTCCCACTTATGGCTACGCTATTGCCGAGCCGAGCACTCTTAATCTCACGGTGCTTCTCTTCTCGACTCCTCACCTCCCCTTATATCTAAATTTGGGAGCGACCTAACTTCTTACAATCAGAAGGACAGAAATATAGGGAACTCAAATCCAGGTTTCAGTGGAGTTAGTTGTGAACGAGTGTCCTCAAATCGTTTAAATGTTGTTACGGTACAATTAAATTTTTTACAATTATGCTTTATGAGACATTTTTCCATTGAAGGCGTTGGATAAAGAGAACTTACAAACTTGTTGGGTGACCCCCATTATCATGGTAGCCTCAGCCTACGGATCTGTGCCGAATTAAGTAAGGGGGGAAGTTGTGTATAGCGGTCATATTACATATACGGGGAAAACTTTATAGTAGATCTCACTCTATTTAACCATTCAGTAGTTATTCTTACTAAATTTTTTAGTAGATTTTACCCATTCAGTAGTAAGAATAACTACTGAATGGTTAAATCTACTATAAAGTTTAGTAAATCCAACCGCTAGCTTAGTCTGTGCATAATATACTATTGTAGAGTGAGATCTACTATAAAGTTTTCTCCGTGTAGGGAACTTTCCTGGCTTTTCATTTACTAAGATTTTAGTGTGGGCTTTTAAAATTTAACATTGTGTGTGTAAACTGCGATTTCCGTTAGCCTATCACAATCCAATCAACAAATCAGTCAATCAGAAGCTTCAAAACTTTCCTAAGTAATATAGCCGCTCCATGCCCCCCTTGCAGCTCAGCTGGTTCATCCCGCTCGCCATAGTTAAGGCTTTGTGCTTCTTCCTAGTCGCCAAATAATTTAGCCTAGTGGATAAACCAATCAGGTCTAGACGCCAATCAATATAGTCAACACACTAAAGAAAAACCGAAGCCACGTCGGCACCGCATGTGTGACGCCAACGCCGATTGCGCGTAGTGAACGAATTCCAGTGTCTGTTCTTGTGTTTCTTTGTAAATTGTTCATAAGTGTAATCTCTTGTGTTTTCATGAAAAATAAATCTGTGTTATTTATGCCTCACGGCTTTTTCCCACAAATAGTGTCTTATTATTTCAAAATCTGAATACACGTGCAGATTCAGGTTTTTTTTTTTTTTTTATTAAAGATTCCATCTCGAATTAAAGTAAAATGCTAAAATCTGAAACAAATACAATTTAACTATGTTGTCGAGTCACCTAAAGCAAGACAATTATATTTCAAATCAAAACACATTCCATGGAGTTGAAATATGTTGACGGAACGCAACCCTTGCGAAGCTTAGAGATGTATCACGAAGATGTATAGTTTTAAACTTCGTCTGACTCATACCTTCGTTAAGCTATTCTGCCAAGGCACTGCTTTTGTTTATCATCGGAGCAGGCAATGACAGGACTCAACTCTCATTGCATAAAAAAATAAAACTAAATTCGAATAAGTTTCATATTTTAATTAGCTGAAAATGTTTCTTTTTAGAATTCAAATTTTGGGTCAAATCTACAGGTGCCAGTATAAGGATAAGTGATAAATGAAAACCACCTGGTCGGTTTGTTTCGTCAGATAGGACGCTTTTTAATTATTATACAAAACAACGAGTTGGTGTTATCGTTTTTGAGAAAATCAACAAGTATTGTGTTATAAATTTTGGGAAAATCAACGATTTCTGTTTTTTACTTTCTCATCAGAGAGAATGTATTAGATTTGTGTAAAATTTTACCCCCCAGTTTTCATCAAATGTCCACGTTTTGGGACCTCCTGAACCCGAAAAACATGTTTTTACGAATGAGTCTGTCTGTGTGTCTGTAGATTTTTAGTTTGTGAGCACGATAGCTTTCGAAAGAATTGACCAATTGGATTGTCCTTTGGTATACTCTTTTAGTGTCCTAAAATAAAGGTCTAGTTCGTTGGCCAGCTATTTTGGATAAAAATTTAAAAAGTTGGAGCATTTTGAAAATTTTTCAAACCACTTTTTTTTAATTTAAAAATTCTAATGACGGATGTTCGTAGTACTCAAAAAGACGAACAATTTTTCTTAATGACTTTTTTGGATAAAAAAAAATTGAAAGACTTATAATATTTTGAAAATCCAAAAAAATGAAATAAAACTTGAATTAGAAGCCAAACAACGCTTTAAAAAGATCAACAAGTTCTCCTTGAACCATTTTTCAACAGGATGAGTAGTTTTCGTTTTAATAATGAAAAATATTGTTAAACAGAGCCGAGCCCTGATGAGAATGTGCTCCTTAAGGTCGATAGAACTTTAAGTAAATCAGTTTTCATTTGGATTGCATTCCATTCTGTAGTAATTTGAATAAAAATAGGTGCAAGCGTCCCGAAGGGTGCAAGCGCGACGTGTGTTTGAGAATTTTTAATTGATTTTTTTTTAATACGTTACGTCATTTTATGTCGAAAATAATGCTATAAAGAAAATCAACAGCTTTTAGCCATTTAAATTTAAACGGTGAATATTTCGGTGGTGTCTCCACTTAAAAAGTCATCGACTTTCTATAATACTCGTGGATATTTTAAAAGTCGACTAATTGAATCACAGTGTGAGTTTCACCATATTCTCCAAGCCACTGGATACCATACTGTCTGTATGTTATCCACCTAAAATTTGATTACATATGAATTTTTTTATGGGCCTTTTTTTAAGGGCGTGTGATACTTTACCATAAAAGCCAATTGTATACCAATTATACATTCATACTAATAAATATTTTTAGTAAATAAGAGTCAATAAACCTTCGCCTCATATATATAGACGAATGTTTATTGACTCTTATTAGCTAAAAATATTTATTATTATGATTGTATAATTGGTATAACTAATTTTCTGTTATGTTAAAGTATCACATGCCCTTAAATTAAAATATATATATAAAATATATAATTATATATAAAAGTTCGAATGTTTTGGATTTTATAATTTATTTTATTTTCTTATGAAATAAAAGCGAAACCGGAAAATTTTCAATATTAGTTTTTTTTGCTTTCAGATTTGATTAAAGGCCCATAAAAAGTTCATATACTCACGTACAGTTAAGCACATAGTTACAACTTCCATTAGAATTATTCGTAAATTAAAGTTGTACTTTCGAAAAATAAAGTTTTTATAATTTTCAATTACTTTTAAAACCTGCATGATTTTCCTTATTTAAATAAGCATAGGAGAATCAAAACGTAATAATAACTATTAAATATGAAATAATCTAAAAAAAATACAGTTCCAGGCTTATCCTCTATTACAGAGCATATAGAGATGCAGTATCTCATTGAATACTTCCTCGTTACGAAGATTCAATCGAAGTAAAAAAGGGACGAAATTTTTTTCCGGTCCACCGATAGATAAAAGGTTATTTCGGTCACGGATCTCTACTCGCGAGTTTGATGCGATTAGATGGGTCAAGCCATTTTTCGAATCTGGACAGAACAGGGAGAACCACGAATCTTGACTGATTGGCACAAGATTTGCCACAGTTTTTTCCTTCCTGAACGGCGCAATTTGTTACTGAAAATGTCGATCCCAGGTCGGTGGATCTTATTGTCCTTGTTTTGGGAGAAAGATCTTTTATTTGGCCATCTCGACCTGTAGCAATCGATCCTTTCAAGTCAAATGCACACAAAATGCAATTGAATTCTAGTGACGAAGATGGATGCGCTTATCGGTTTAGTATTGTTACACATTGTGTCTACAGTGATTAAATGCAAAATCATACGTATGTTGATCTGATTTTAGTAGGTCAACGTGAATGTCGCTTTTAACATTTAAAGCAAGATGGTTTCCATATTCTAGGGGAGTGGAAGATAATGTGACACACCTAATTTAAATCCTGAATCTAAAGTAAAATACAAAGTGTTCATGAATAATATATTTTCAAAAATATTTAGCTATTATAGTTCTATATATGGAGTAAAATTTTCCAAACTTGCTGGAAATGAAGAGAAAGAAAGATATAGAAATTTGCGGATAGAAAGAGAGAAAAATTTTCTATCTATTTCAAGTAGTCGATTTGTATCCCCAAAACACTATCTCTCAGTCTATCTATACGCATAACAAATTTAATTTCTTTCTATCCCTACGGATATCTTTTCTTTATTAATTCTGATATTTTAAACACGCATATTAATCTTATACATACAATATTTGGTATATAAATATTAATATAATATTACCATTAACGCATAAAACACTGAAAAATCTGCATCTATGTATAGGGACGCGAACCCACGTACATCGAGTCTGCAGTCCAGCACTCATCCAATCTAGCTCTGTACAAATCTATTTCTTATGTTTATCAAACTCTATCTTTTTCAATCTTTTTGTCAGTCGTCATAATCACTAACCTGTTTCTTTTAATCTCCTCATTTCTAATCCAGCCTCTAAATCTATTACTCGCCTCTTCTTCTATAATCTGCTCTTCTCTATCTCATAGATGTACGTTATTTATTTATTTAGGAGTAAATTGTGGGAATATACACTACCCATCAGAATATATGAGATCACCTGTTTTTCGATTATAGTTTAAATTCTCCCAGTGGTCACGAATACACCAAGATGTTTTTAGTACGTTTTTGGAACATTGGACGTTATTAGGAAGTTCTTTAGCCTGACTTAGGAAGTTTTTTTGGACGTTCTAAACACGTCTTTTGAACTTTACGTCTCCTTGCAAATCGCAAGGAGACACACGGCAAAAGTCCGTGAGGCTCTTGGAAATTTCCCTCTGCTAAGTTCACGGTATTAGAGCACAGCAACGCTTGCTATTAACCTAAGTAACTCTAGGCATTTTTGCATGTGACCTGTGCTTATTTTCCATAGAGTTGCATCGCGCTATTAATGGATGCGTCCATGAATATATTACAAAAGAAATGCCTTGCTATTAAAGCATGAAATGTGTTCACTCACTAATGCCTAGATTTTTCTTTCCGTGTAGGAAATGATTTTTTTAAGCCCTTGTACAATGCAGAGCAATAATTGTCTTTATCAGATTTTAAAGAAATTTATCTTTAAAATAAGCCCAAGAAATTAAAAAAAAATATTCATTATTTCAAAAATTATTGATATTTTCATAAAAATTCTGATTTGAGATATTTCATAATATATTCTTAAAAAATGGAACATTAACTACGACCTGAGCTAATTTTAAGCGGCATTTTGATATCTTTTAACTTACCGGGAAGAAGAAATATAATCTTTCATGTAATTAAATTTAAGAGAAAGATAGGAAGAAATAGAAAAATGAGGATTGAAAGAGATAACAGCGATTTTAAGTAACAAGGAGATAGAAAGTTATAGGCTGTAATACGCGAGAAATAAATAGAGATAGAGAAGTGCGGATTCAAAGAGATAGAGTAAACTTTGATTGAAAAGCAGATAGAAAGAGATAAACAATAAATTGAAAGAGGTAGAGAAGTGGGGATTGAAAGAGATAGGCTTGGATATAGATAAGCAAGAGATGAAAAGGAATAGAAAAGAGGAAAGTCAAAAAACACATAAAATTTACCGAACCGTTTCAGGCCGTTCGTGATGGCTCTTGTTATCCTCAAAATTGATTTAAAAATTTTTTAAATGCCCTATCAGGGAAGTAGGAGGGTAAACTTCTGTAGGATCAACTTGGGGCAAATAGGAGTCATATAGAGTACATACAGAGTGCTTACCTATGCCATCTGTTGGCTCTTCATAGTTTGCGATCGTGGGGCCAACATTATAAAGGGGAAACTACGTGGGACCTAGCGGGGACCAACTTAATATTTCCACACACGAGCACGTTTCTATTAAAGATACTTAAAAATTGAGTATAAAGTTTCTTTATAAATAGAATATTTTAAGAACCTCTAATAAAATTTTAATAACGAAGCAGAATTTAATACGCTCTACTTTCATTTGTAAATGAAATTTTCCAAATCGTATAAAAATTATATGAGAAAATTAAACTCTTGTTTAGAGACAATATCATTATTTTTGTGTAAAAAAAAATAAATTTATTATTCTTTTATGTTACAGGGAACAGTGTTCTGAACTTGGAAATTCGAAAGTGAGTAGCCACCTAGCATATTTGCAGGTACATTTGAATGCATGTAAATGAAGTGATATAAAATCACGTAGTATTGAACAGCTTTATCTGTAACTATAGTTACGCCCATGACGATGAAAATTGGCATCATTATTTAAATCCCTACATCTCTAATGTTTACATTATCCAGGTCCAAATCGATAAATACCCACATGGAGATCTCCTTCGGAAAAATAAATTTCAGGTCAACAAATATTTCTTTCATTGGAAACCACAATATTTGGAGCATGAATTATTTATGCTTATACAAAAACTCTCTTCAGAAAGAGTGAAATCATTTAAACATATGATAATTATTTCTATAAGATTATATAAGGGGGACGATTATCTATATTTTGCTCTTTCACTTCCATTTTTTCGAAATTCATGTTGGTTGTCTTTTTCTTGACTTTATGACAATTAAAATGTCAAAAAGAAAACGATAGCACACTACATTTTTAATTTAGTTTAAGTTTAGGCCATATTTTTATGGTTTTTGAACAATTGTGGCATCGGCGTCGAATATCTAATATCCCACCATTATGTACAATTTAATGCTTTAATATACACATTAAAAGTTATGTAAAAACACATTTCTTATATAAGATTTATGTTTAAAAAAACAATAAACATCATTTTTGTATTTTAAACATAACTTATGTGTTTCTGAATCATTTTAGAACGAAACTCAAAAATAATATAAGACCTCTCTTGTCACCTCTACTTAAAGTTCATTCAGACACACCCTGGATTACGCTTTGAGTCTTAGATTAGCTTAGGTAACGTTTCGAAGCTTAGCTTGTTGAACTCTTTTCGGTATCTCTGATTTAATTGGAATTCTTTAATGATGGATTTCCTGATTTTGCTGACAGAAACAGAAATATGATTATAATCGTTGAGTAATAGCCAGTGCCAAAGGAATTCCGACATATTTCGGAAAGTAATAGAAATTTGTACGAGCATCGACGTCTACCATGTGTGATGCAAGTCTTGCCACCAAGAACTGAAACTCCTGTTACATCCTATGTTCTGCCAACCTAGTATGCTTACATCCTTTCAAAAGCTAAGTTGGCACGATTTCGTGCAAACCCTTGGGTGTAACTCACGGTCTAAATCCAGGTTCAACCAGGATCAACTTGTGGACTGAGGAAGGGATGGACTGAAACGAGGGAAACCTACTCTGCTTTGAGCTTTGGCCTCCGAGATGTATGTATGTTTGTTCGTTTGTGTTTGCTCCTTACTGTGAATACTCCTACATGGACATCCTGCGTACATCAGGGACATCGAATCTGATAAAAAATAGAAATAAAATTTTTCCATCAATATAGGAAAATGGATTACCTTCTACATCAGCCTTTTTTACATTATCATTAGATAATGCAAGGTACGATTTCTATAAAATTTTACGCCCTTCCCCCGTTTATATTAAATGTCTACATTCTTTGATCTTTTGAACCCAAAAAACATGTTTTTACGAATGTGTCTGTCCGTCTGTCTGTCTGTATTGCATATTTTAGTTTGTTTGCACGATACCTTTCGAAAGGATTGACAGATTGGATTGGCCTTTGGAATACTGGTTTAGTGTCCTAAAATGAATTGATCACAAAAACACCAAAAGTTACCATAAGTTACTTAATTTTAAAAACACTGTTTACAATATGAAAAAAGTCTAGAGATGGAAAATTCTGCTTTTTGAACGCCCTACAAGATTGGCATAGCAAGTTGTTGAATTTTATTGAAAAATCGAAAATTCGAAAGCCAAATAATGCTAAGGGGACTTCCCCCTGTATATTCCCCAATTTTTTCTTAAAAGAATAATCAAAATATATCTATGAGATAGAGAAGAGCAGATTAAATGATAAAGGAAGGGAGAAACTCGTGCTACATGCACAGGCTGCCCCGTTTCAGAGCACTGTACTGGCGCATGGAAATATGAAGTTAATAAAAGTAGTAGACAAGGAATAAAATAAAATAGAGAAAAAAAGAAATTGAAATCGATAAGTTAGTGATTATACTGATATTGTGATATAAAAAAGCAGAGGTGGATTAACGAAAGGGCAATGAGTAAATTGAAGGTATAGGTTATAGATATACAGTACAACCTCCATAAGAGAACCACCACGGACGGTTAGGGGTAATAATTCTGAGAAATAGGGGGCCCCCACTCCTAAGCTTCGAGCTCGGAAATTGCGCGTATGTGTGCAAAATGTGGAGATAAATACAATATGTAGATATAAAAATATGTACATATTATATTTAAATTTAAACTGAAATTATAATTTTATTTTCTTAACAATTTCGTAAAGCTTTATTTTTATAAAACTTTTAAGCAAACCAATTATATATGTAAATACACAAATTATTGTATGAAAATTAGAAAAATAATTTTAATAAAAGCAGTTTCAGTGAGAAAAAAACTGAAATTAAGCTGCGCTCGGCTGCGGCTCTCGTATAGAGGTTTTGTACCCAATTCTCGAAGTCGCGTGACTAGAGTTTGTAGTGGGGGAAGCCTCCGAGCTCATCAAGAGCATTGACTCTCTTATAGAGGGTCTAAGTATGGAGGTTGTACTGTACTGATCTCTAGTAAAATGGCCGGCTTAGGGAGTAGACGGTCAGTTTACTAACGCAATTAAAATCCAGTTTTAATTGGATTTAAATTGACGAGCGAGCACTTTTACGTCAACACTCAGGACTTTAAATCTGACACATTAGATTCGCTAAACAAAAAATTTCCATACTACGCAGGCTACGCAATACGGTATTGACTGTTCGAAGTCATTTCAAACGATACACCTCTCACGATCAGTGAAGGCTTTCAACACTGTAAAACAAACTTCAATTACTTTAGTTGAAGTTTTATACAATTACTGTAGCTGAATGAATTGTAAATAAAATATAGTTGATTTTTCAACCAAATAGTGGAATATTCAATCAAAAGTAGTTGAATTTTCAATCAGAAGTGATTGAATTTCCAACCAAATAGTTAAATTTTTAATATATTTCTAACAGTGAAGAGTTGCTCAGTGTATTAAGACATAAGAATAAACTGAAGATTAGAAAGATAGAAAATTTATATATTTTTCTATCTCTTCAGTTGCAGCAGGGACGACACCTTTTTATATTATATTACTGAAAACAGAATGCAGAAGTTATAAAAACTCGATAGCTTGATTGAATATATGTATGAAAAGTATAATATCGAGGAGAAAACAAAAGACAGAAACTTTTATGTATGGATGTACACGTTTACACAACTATTCAATCGAAGTTAATATTTTGTCCATGCACATGTCGAAAATTCATCCGAAGTCTGTCAAGCAAACATTCAGAACAAATTCATACTTTGAAGCGCACGTAACTATTTTAAATCGACATTCTATGAATTGTTTTAGGTATCAGAAACCGATAAAAAATCCTTTATTTACTTTATGTATGTACAAATGTTTTTCTCTACGAGGTTTGTTGGTTTGAAATACTGCATTATATTATCGTCTATGCATCAATGCCTCCAAGGACTTTACAAGTGTTTAATATAAAAAGGAACACAATGAAAAGGAATAAGGTCCATTATCGAGAATACAACATTAAACTAATTATAATTTTAAATCAGATTTGACGATAAAAATGAATGAACATACACGTTAAGGAAACTTTCGAAAACTGTTTTAGAATTCTTTAATGAAAATCATTTCAGATTTAAAAAAAAACGTTAATGATATAATTTGAAAACTTTGTCGTATGTAGAAGTCCATGACAATCAAGGAAAATTTCGATTAATTTTTTTTCGTGTAGGTTACTGAATGATATATATGTTTTATGGATTTAAAACGCAAATAAAATTCAGAAACATTACCGATTCTATCGCATCTTGAGACGATAAAGAACCTACCATCGAAAGGGAATGGAGACACATTCGAAAGAAGACTGATAGTTTCTAGCAATGAATCAATGACTTTCGAAGCCTTTCGTAGCGAGTTTTCTCAGTGAATAGAAGTATTCGTGACATGTAGAGCATCTATACTATACGATATTCTTCGCATCATCTCTATTTGCACTTTGATCTAATATTTCAAAACTTTATACAGTCAGGGAATATTTGTCAGTTTAATATTTAATATACCGAAATTTAATGTGGGCACATGCCTTCAAAAATTTATCAATTACGAAACATATAATTTCGCTGTAACAGAAGAGTACAACCAAACTTGTAATTCGATTAAAGTTTTGTAATTATCAAAACAATTGATAAAGAAAAATTTCGTATGTTGATTAAGCATCGTTTTTTGATGAGGAAAAATTCTGTTGAAGCTAAACAGTGACTTGATAAACTTTATGGACCATTATGGAGTATTATGGATAAGCACTAGATAAATCGAATATCATTGTCTAGTATGCTGAAATTAAACGTAGTTGACCAAAAACCGATGATGCTGAACGCTCTAGTCACCCAAAATCAGTTCTTATTTCGAAAAACAAAAAACAAGTCCACAAAACAGCTTTGAAAAAAAGTACAGTGATTTTGGGCATGCGTAAGTTTGCTTTTAAAGTGGGTGCCGCGTTTACTCACAGCGGACTAAGAACAACAACGCGTAGATGATTCAGAGAGCTAGCTATTTGAAAAGCAGTTCAAGCATGAATTTTTTGGTGAAATGAAAGTTAGATGATATAAAATTTGGATAATATTTAATTATTCATCCACCTCGTTCTAAAACGATGACCTCCTTCATTTGCGTCCACTGGGCTGTCATTACGTAAAAACACATGCTTTCTCACTTATGACATTTGCATTAATAGAAATCTTATTTTGTTTAGGATTATTTATGCAAAGATTTTTCGTCGATTATATCTCAGTTGGAATTTGTTCGAATGAACATGTAGTTATAGATCTTTTTTCTTATCATATTTTCTTCCAATTAAATTTACTTTTTCAATAACTCTTAACACTGTGAAGTTTCCAAGCTTGTCCTTACGTATTACTTACTGCACCTGCTTCAGTTCAGTTTTCATTTTAATGAACTTTTATCTCACCATTGTCTACATTTACTTCGCTGCAGATGAAAAATCTCATTTCCCGGAGAACCGTGGATTTCGCCAGACATCAATACCTAATCTCAATAAATATACTCCAGGAGCAGTTAATAAAACTTAGGAACATATGAGAGAGCCGATGTTCACGAGAATACGACTTCATAAAATAGAAAGAGAAGTCAAACTGAACTAATCTATTTCCGCATTCTGTTTCCTCACGTATTTGGCTTGATAGGTTCATCAGTATTGATTACTGTAGATTTACTATTGACTATGTCTTCTTAATTTCATCTATGATGAGAAACTAGCGTAATTTTAAATAATAATAATTAACTGAAAAGTATAGCTGTATGCAATACCTAGGCATATTAAAGCAAAAAAAAATCCTCTCGTATTTATTATAATATTTTTGAATACTTCAGACAGGAATTTACTCATTGTGGTTCCCATAATATGATGTTATAAATAAAATTTAATTGTGTTCGTTTAATAAATGCAGCATGGATTATAGAAATAAAATACAGATGAAAATTGGAAAATAAAATACATCTCAATGGACTGGCAACAAATATTAGCTTTCATAAAAAAAAAGAGGACGCGTATGAAAGATAATTTTTTCTTCATATCCTTTAAATCTTTTCGTAACCAAACTAATATAAATGGTCTAATTATAGTAAAAATATATACTATTGAAAACTTAAAATTGATGAAACTAAATTGCTCTGATGATAAAGAATCACTTAAGAAATTCATATTTTAGCCATAAATAGAGGTGTGAACAATATAAGCGGTTTACCAATCCACACCGTACAGATGTAGAAAGCACATCATTTCTACACAGAGCGTGCTTTTAGATATTTTCCCAAGGGTACCTACATATTTCAAAATGATATAGAAAGTCGGCTATCTTATTGGCAAGAATTCAATTCCCTCTCATTCCAGAATTTGTTCTGCACACTTCGATGCTGTTGCGACTGAAACGTGTGCACTCTTTCTCAATCCATCTGGCATTCCTGAAAATGAGAGACAGTACACTACCTAGAAACTAGAACGTCACCTTTAATGCCCTCCATCCGCTTTAAGTATTAGGATCTAATTTAAAGGACGATGTGATTAGGGCTAATTTGGCACCACAAAATTCTTTCAAATCACGTACTAGTTGAAAATAAAGTCAATCGGGATTGGAAGAAATCTACTGACAAATTCAAGTCATTTATTCGCGATAAAAAATGAAATTTTATGTCCAGTGTAGATTATTTGCTGCTCTTTTTGTGATTTATCACCTAGCACTTTCAATCAATAAACATGTCTTCTTCCACTACAGTCGAGTTTTTCACTAAAAATGATGTGGCGCCAGATGACAGAAATTTACGTCTATCTGAGTATATCTATATTGTATAGCTACGCGATAACTGTGCTTGCTCATTTATTAACGCTTTGCATCATAGGCGATGACATCTTTCTTGATGAATTTGACTTCCCAAACTGACTTTATAGCGTCCGAAATATTCTATCAGAATTTTATAGTGAAGTTTCCATGTATGCACTTTAAGTGGCTTGATTCATGTTCAGATGCACTGGGTGATATTACTGTGCTGCAATTTATGTTCGCAACGTTGTACCTTCATATAGAATTACTCTTATTCACACATGTACAACTTTTATTAATATAATAACATAAGACATTTTTGCAATCCACGCATTCAAGCATATTCTAATTGGTCTCTATATTATAATTTTAAACTTCACAGGTTGACTACATAAATTCTTATCACTCTGACTTCAACTCATTACCGCACTTCAACTTTTTTTCTCTAAGTAGGGTGCCTTTTAATTTTGACGTTTCAAAATATACCAATGATATTCGAAAACACATCGTTAGACATGTGGTTAGGTTCTGACTGTACGTATGAATCGTGAACATTTTAATACTCCATCTACAAAAAAATTGCGACTGGTTCAACAACCTATCTTGGGTGCCCATGACTAAGCGATCGAGCTAGACCTTTGTAGTGACTTCAATAACTTAGCTCGCGACCAGTTCGATCTTCGAATATAAAAACCTTATTGTACGAATTCACAGTCACTTCTCAATTCGTTCATCATATAGTCATCACTGTTCAGCTTTTATCATAATCGTTTTGCGTCAACAGTTATCGGTAGTTCAGTAATGTTCAACGATGCCTTCCTCTTTTTGTAATGACCTAACCCTGATTTCCATAAAATTCTAATGGAAAACAAGGTTGGGTCGTTACAAAACAGAGGAAGACATCGTTGAACATTACTGTACTAGTGGTGTTATCCTTACGGGATAAATTAATGGTTTGCATTGTTAAAAGCTTTGGAATTGTGAACAGTTGTTAATAATGAATGTGTATTGAAAAATTATCCTTTTACTTTCCACCATAATTGCTTTTGCAAACAAATGTCCCTCCTTCCCAGTTTCACATTAAACTATTATTGGGTCTTTTCCCGAATGAACAATTAACATAATTAAAATTAAACTACAACCATCAACGACTAATAACGAACCCCTGTCAACAATTGAGAAGGGTAAATTTTAATTACCGCTACACCCGCCACGACCTAGGTCAATGACTGATGCCGGGGCTCCAAAAAATAAATTACAATTTGTATAAGAAAACTAAAGTTGGGCACCAGCGAGAACAATATTATATAAAGAATCAATTCAAAATAATAACACTTCGTCTAGCTAAATAGAGCACAATAATGATGTGAGATCCTGGGCTGACCCGAAAATTAGAGTTAAATTCATTCCAAACATTTATTACACATTTTTAAATAAATTGGTACGTATAACACAGTAAAAAAGAATCCTTAAAGTTATATTCGACTTAATTTCAGAATTAACTTGGATTAAGGAAGAAACACTGTTCTGAAAGTAAGTTAATTAAGGCTATCATGACCTTAAATTTAGTTATACGTCAAACCTAAATTTAAGATTAGCGCTTTTTGAATTTAAACCGGTGTACTAATGTGCCATTTTGTTTAAGTGCGAGAGAAGCAAGTAGCAGAAAAGTCTACACGGAGAAAACGCTACACTAACCATTACTCTAGGATACACTAGTCAGTCGTGTGTCCGAAAAAAAGTTGAATACACGACTGAGTAGTATATTGGCACGATTCATTCATTTCTCCACAGTAATGGTTACTGTGAGCAACAAATGGTTACTGTGGAGAAACGAATGAATCGTGTCAATACACTGCTCAGTCGTGTAGTCACCTTTTGTTTTCGGTCACACGAATGAGTAGTGTATTCTAGAGTAATGGTTAGTTAGCCTTTTCTCCGTATACAAAGTTTTATTGTGTCAGAGATGTATTTTACATAATGTTGTAACGTGTAATATATATATGTATATACAGCAGCAACATTTTTTAAATATAAGGTGATAAGTAAATTTATACTTTATGACCTTTGAATAAAAATAGTACAGCTGGTAAATTTGCAATCGTCGACTTTCCTAACCCCGAATCTGTTACTATAAAGTTTTTTCATATGCATGCAATGTAAAAAATATTTTTTGTAACTTTATCATTTCGTTTTCTAATTATATCATAACTTGTAAAATTACATCCCAATTATTACCTACTTCCAAAAAGTTTAGAACAAATAAATTTTAAAACTGTTTGTATTGTTGATTTATTATTATATATACGACTAATTGAAATATACAATTAATTTTAGTTTATGTAAATCTTACTTTCAGTTTAGGTAGTACTTGAATTTAAGAATATTTCAAACTTTAATCTGACTTTCAGAATAAATACTGCCTGAATTTCAGGTTGTGACAATCTGAATTTCATTATTTTTATTTTCTCAATTTAAGGCGCGGCGGTATCATTCTTAATTTCAGGTTGCGTATGCTTCTTTTTGTTACACCTTAAAATAAGTTCGATTTTTAACTGAAATCAAGTATTCTGTTTTACTGTGAATAGTGTTGTGTATTAAAGTTTCGTCGACAATATATACATTGACAATTTCGATCAAATATACTTAATATATTGGAAACAATTACCATTCAGATCGGTACGCTTCTTTTTGACAAAATTGACTCCTGCCGTCATTACAAAATTACTTCCACACACCCGGAAGGACGACACTAGAGTAAGATTTCCAGGGCGTCGCTTATCGCGCAGATTTTGACAACGCCACGCGCATGCTCGCGCTCAAGCTGAATTCGACCGTGATCTCGAGCTGATAGTTAGCCTTACCATCACCCAATTGTATTATAGACGAATATTCCCGCCTTGACGTCTACAACTAATTAACATCGGTCATTAACCAATCAGTCTCTGCCAACCTTAAAAGAAAATCACAAGTGCTCAACCAATACTCATTCTAGCAAAATCAATTACTTGTATCGTTAAAATCAGATGCCGTAATAAAATGTATTGGTTTCACCCGAATCAATAAACTGCCAATATTATTAAATTATTTATTTAGTTTCATTTATATCCTCATATCGTTTCAACAATTTTTAGGGCGTTCAGTAAAACGGGGAAGTTAGGGAAGAATAAGGAAGAGTATGTTACAGACGTAACAATATATTTGATGTGCAAAATATGATGACTCCTAGGTCTTACAGGACGTCTTTAGAACACTTTCGGGACACTAGATGTTTTATAGAGGTCGATGGAACTGATATTGGAAGTTTTAAGAATGTCCTAAACACGTCCACGGAATTTGAAGGGTATGTTTCAATTGGGATAATTCAAAGCTCATCAAGTAACATTTTAAAACACTATTTCGTTATTACTAAATACTTTGTTTATTTTACAAAGAAATGTAAATCGAGGAATGATGACAATCCCAGTGAATTAAAATATTGCTAAGTTGAAAGAAGTTATTGTTAAAGGTTACAAATTGAATTTCAAATATTAATTGTTATTATATGTATTACAAATTTTAAAATAAATTACCCTTACGACGAGGAAATAAGCCTGGATCCGAGTTCTTCATGAGTGTTATTTATTTTGCAGCTTATCGGTGTTGATTAGATTGATAAATTTGTTGGATTGGAATATCCTTTTTAATTGTCCTTGATAATTGCAATGTAGAACTTGATTAATGATCTTCAATTTTCATATATTTGAATATCCATCAAATGAGCTTATTTTTTGAAATCGTCACTAAGTACTCTTTCATCGAGTGAAAACTAAATATTGTTGCATACTGAACTGTTGAACTTGTCACTTGATTCACTCTGAACCGTGGATTTCGGGTAGGAACTGGGTAGAAACGAACTTCAGTATTTGCCAGTATTTAATTTCTAGTTCGATGTTTCGGACAGAAACTCGGTAGGATTTTTTGACAAGTCAATTTATATTGCAATTTCTCGGATATGAATTGGGTAGGGATTCTGGTAAATTTTTGAAATTGAAATCTGTGATCAGATAGAAACCAGATAGAACATGAAATATATAAATTATTCGGAACTTGTGTCTTTACAATGAGCGAATAAACATATTTTCAACTAAATTCATGAACACAGTCAAGATGCTGTACAAAATCCCAACCACCTAACGATACATTTCGCGGTGTGAGACATTGTAGATTTTCTTGTTTTTCATTCTTTTTTTCACTTCGCAAGATAATGACAATCTACAGTCAGTGTACGTTGTTATAAACCCTCTTCTTTTTTTCGCTTTGGACTGGAGTTTCTACCACCTAACAAGGCTATGTTACAAGCTTTACTATGTTCTATAAATTATGAAGATTAAAAAATAAAAGTAAAAAAATACAGTCCAAAGTGGGAAGAAAAAGGTGCCACTCGAAATATCAATTTTCAATTCTAACTTTTTATGTATTCTTCTCTTTATAATCTTCTTATTTTGTTGGAATTATTATGCAAATTGTTTGCTTATGGTATGTGTTAATTCAATTTCACTTAGTTTTCGTTTATTTTGAAAGGCACTTTGCTGCATTTTAGTATGAACATAGCATACTCGAAATTATTTTCCCTGACGGATTTCCATTGCCTAGAGCCCTCTATGAATTCTATAATAAATTGCTGCCTTTGATCACTTTCTGATATAAACTGTGCGGTGGTCGAATATCAAAGGATTACGCTATAAACTTTCCAAGTTGCAATGCATGTGGAGACACTGCTTATTCATCCACTCTGACCGCAATAATTTCATTATTGTACTATGCATCCAACCTAGTATAGCATTATTATAATTTGAATATTCGCGCAATAAATTACAGAGGGTATTCCTATTCTAAAAAAGACATGCATTTCAAACAACTTTATGTTGCGTTCCTCATTCTGTGTTACATTTTTAACTAACTTCATGCGTAGTTCGCTAACCTTATTGGTCAAAATTATATCGCGCGCGAATTTAAATTGCCATTTAAGATTCTATAGACAAAATACGCTCGTTCAAGCATGCGCCTAAACTTGTAATTCTAAAATCAAAGTGACGAGTCAGAGAGAAAGTGAGAGAATTGAAAAGGAAGAAATGCTTTCGGGAACCGAGCGTCTTTAACCCTTCGATGATAACGTGGGATTATTTTAAAAAAAAATATAATATATGAACATAATGTAGGGATTTTTCAGAGCTCGGGCGAAAGTGGGTACATAAAAAATTAAATAAAATAACGTAATTAATAACTAAAATTAAATAAGCTAAAGACCATATCCAATCGAAAAGAAATGTGCAATTTCTAGAGGTACTTTATAATAATGAAATTAATGTAATTTTACAGAAAGCTAAGTTTGTGACTTGTGAAATTTTGCAACGTCACAAGCTTAAAAATTACGGAGGTAGAGACGCTATCAACACAGCAGGATAGAGCGAGAGCTAAATCCCTCTGTAGCATGACCCGCAAATGAATTTTAAAGCCAGTGAAAACAATGTTGCAAATACTTCTGTGTTAAGTTCTTCAAACCTCTAGTCTCTCCGTGTTCCAAATGCGGTCTGCAGATCCAATTAACTGTCTTTCACGTCGCGAACACGTAAATACGTCTACGTGATTCGTCCATGAACACGAGAATGTCAAACATACATATCCCGGATCTAATCTCCGTCTGCAGGTTTGCCATTCCGTTGAAAGTTTCTAGCGGTCACGTAAAGCACCTCCCCAACTCACGTGCGAGAGTTTTGCACTCTCGCGATTCGCTAGAAACGTGAAGCACAATTCTGCATCATAGGTAGAAAGGGTAACAAGCAGTAGGTCCGACGTGCTAATTCTCGTTCTAGGTAGTACTCTCCGTTAAGTTTGTTGTTCCCAGTTTCTCCCTTGTAGACGATGAAGTATGTATGAATACCTAGATCATCCTCTAGATTTTCGTTAAACATAAAGTTTTCTTCATTGTCTTTCAAAATAATTTCAGGTACATAAGTAACTTTTCTTTCTTTTTGTTTATCAAAACTTTTCTTCAAATTATTATGAAATATCTTTACTAGAGGTGTGCATGTGTCCGATCGAATTGTCAGTGCAAATTGGTATCTGTTGGGTCACGTTTAGAACACTTAATTTTTCGAAATTGAGTTTAATTATAGAAGAAATTAAAGCTTCTAAGCCATTTGAAATAACACCGATGGCCGATCGAAATTAAAATTCGATACAAAACCAACTGAGTAGTTTCGATTTCGAGAAATGTTGCATTCGAAGAGAGCTTAAAAGCTTCAATTTATTCTAGAAATTTCGAAAAATTCAATGTTCTCAACTTAACCAAAAAGGTACCAATTTACACTGACAATTCAATCGGACGGTTGCGCACCTGAAGATATTTTAGTTTTATGTTCCTTTAACTTTATTTCTTGAATGAATTGCTCTATATCCATTTCTAAACAGAATTGTGAAAAAGGATCAATCTCTATTTGACTTGAAGTTACTGGATCTGTTTCAGTGTTATTTACAAACCGATAGATTCTACGAAGAGTGTGCTATCGTTTTGTTCCTCGTAAAAGAGTCTATAAGCGCGTTTCGGACAAAGACAATGCTAACACGTTTTATTCACGATTAGAACTAGTCTGACTTGATACTTTAACATATCAAGTTAGACTTTTTCTTATTATGAACAAAACGTTAGAGCTGTACTAACCGGAAATACGCTGATAGACTCTTTTGTACGAGAAACAAGACAATAGCACACTCTTCGTAGAACCCATCGATATTTAGTTGAAACACATTCAAGTCGAAAACCGTCATTGTAAAAATTAATTTTCGAACAATTTACAACCCTGTTGGAAGTAAATAAATAGAAAAGAATAGAGATTTTCTATCCCTCCGAAGTTTACACTTTGTCTAAATTCACGGTTTTTAATTTTGACGTTTCAAAATATACCTATGACATTAGAAAACACGCGGTTAGACTTATTGTTATTTTCTGAGATATAAATCAATCGTCGAATTTTCAATGGGCTATTTTTCTTAGATTTATGCATAGGGATAAAGAGAATTTGCTTGTGGGGAAAAAGAAAAAGTCACCAAAAGAAATCAAGTAAGTCTATGGAAAAATGTTTAGTTATATAAATTTTTGAAATATAAAAACAAATTTAATGTAAAAAATAACCTACATTAATGGAAAAAAAATAAGATAATAATTTATAGACTTCTACCTCTATTCCTTCTTTATTATCAAATCAGGTGGAAGCTCATTCGCTTTTCTATAATTTATTTATATGTTATATTAAGTATTGTATATTTCCATTTATAGTGATATAAGAATAAATTCTACTCGAATCCATTTTTTAAACTTGACAGGCTTCGGATTATTTCCTTCAAACACTCCTGATTCACCTGGTTTTGTTTTCTCGAACTCAAAAATTTCTCTTCTTAATTCCATGTCTTTTTTTAGTTTTCTTTTTATTTACATCAGTTTTATAGCTGTTTTGTCAACAATAAAAATTAATTAGATAACATTTGTCTGCAGGGATGCTATCAATGCCATCTCCATGTATTGGAAATCATTATTGACAAGCGTAAAAAATCATTTGCGAAATTCAATACAGGTGTAACTATAATATCTAACTTTTCGCTTAAGAAAACAAAGATCTTTAATTGAATCAAACATTTAATTAAGCACCCTTGATTTTAAAGTCTTCTCTTTCCTTAAAACTGGAATCGTGGGTGCTACTTTCTACTGAAATAAAGGAAACATTTTTTAATTTATTTTATTTAAATATGTATGTGTTTAAAAAAAAATACTCTTACCGTGCTGAAACTCAAGTGGCTTCATTTTTTCATCTTCATCTGAAGACAAGATAATTTCATATACAAAAAAATATTTAAAATGAAATAAACTTGGGATGTACTCAAAACTTTCTCACCATAATTGGTTTAACTTTACTGTAATGTTATCTCCATTTTTAATCTGCCTCCTTCGCTGAGTTTCCTTGTCAGTTTTAATCTGTTTAAAATAATTTTAACTCTAAATTTTAAATACTTTATTTAAATACTTTCCGTACCTTTCAGAAAATAATGTTCTCAAAATTCCGAACAAAAGTTTCCTATAATTTATTTTGTGATCCACAGGCTCTACATTGTCATCACAACAGCCCCCAAACACACCCAGGCAGTACCAAACATTTCTAAAAAGCTGGAAAGACTGTGAATATTTTCATTTAGGAAAATTATTTTAAAATCTGTTATTTCTAGACCCTACATCTTAGAAACTACCCAGCGCACACGAAAATTAAAAACGCTTTTTGAATGTCCTAAAAACGTGCTTAGGATTAAAGTTCAAAAAACATTTTTAGAAAGTTCAAAAAAATGTCCTAAGACAGGCTCAAAAACATCCTAAAAGCGTTCAATGTTTCAAAAATGTTTCATACGATCTTGTTTTACCATATGAAACTTTTGTTCTGAATTTCGAGAAAAATATTTTCTTAAAGGTACAGCCAATTCGACGGAAAGATTTTTTGGAAATATCCGTTAATTTGATGATAAAAAATTAATATAAAATGTATTAGTTGCAATTTTGGAATTTGTTTTTATTTCATTTTACATCTTTATCTTTTTCCAACCCGTAACGTCTTTTTCGGAAAAAAAAAATATATAACAAAAAAAAAATAAATCGTGAATAACCCCTTCATAAATCACACAATATATTATAGCATTAAAAATTATAATAAACTTACTTGATTTCCTTTGGTGATTTTTTCCTTTTCCCCGCAAGCAAAGTCTCTCTATCCCTATGCATAAATCTAAGAAAAATAGCCCATTCAATATTCGGTATATTTTGAAACGTCAAAATTAAAAGCATCTAAGACGTTCTTTAAAATGAAAATTAGAATAGTTTTATTTGGAAATATAGAATTAAGGAATGCGTGTATTATTCGTGGATATTAATTTTTTGTTTGCTATCTAAAAATATTAATAAATAATAGATTTTTGAAGCAAACAATTATCTGTCTATTCAAAAGTATCCAACGGTCCACTGAAATTTTTATGAGATATTCTCTAAACTATAACGAATATTTTAATCCTGGAAAAACGATTTTTAAGATGTCCAATTTCCGTAAATACTATTTATTTAAAACAATTGTATATTTCTTATATAAAAAAAGGGATAATTTTTTCATTCATCGCTATTTGCAAAGTGTAGGTAATCGCTGACTTTACTTGAAAATTTCATTTTTTTCTAGGAAATAGTTTACGAACTGCAAGATTTTAAAAAATACCTCATTTTTTGTACTCCAGATGTTTAAAAACTTGTAACTTGAAAAGTTTACATATCATATTGAAATAAAAAAATACATGTCTATTTGTTTTGTATCTAAAACAAAAAAAAATATTCGAGGCGATTTTGTTTCAGTTCTAAATATGATATGAAATCACCCATACATAATAATATTTTAAATACCATATTTTGTTAATAAATATTATTCTAATCTTACCCTAACACATGTAAAATTGAAAAATACACAATTGTTGTAGGGGTACAATTTATGTAAACTCCGAATGTAGGATTAAGAAAGGTGGATTATGAGGGAAAAATACAAATGTGGGTTCACAATGTCTGTAAACTCGTAATTTCCGTACGTTTAAAATGATTGGGAGCCCTAAAAAGGGCAGATTGACACTAAGCTCTGAAAAGAGCCGTTTGGTTTGAAAAAAAATGAGTTCTTAAAAGAACTATTGTATAAGGCCTTTTTAAAAAAGCTGTCGGCGCGCTAGCGTGATCGGGACGGTCACCACTAACTTATCGCGTCGCTCTTCTGGCAACGAATCCTGCGAGCCTTCCGCCACAGGTTGGAAATGTTCCGGAGCGGAAATGGTGCGCGCGCAGTCGAGTCGCGAAATACGCGATTTTGAGGGCGGGTATTTGCGAGGCGATGAAAGAATGAGATATCGATGGTTTGATCGGCGAGGCCGGAATTTCTAGGACGTCACTTTCATCTGCCACCACCACCGTCGGTTCGGGGCGCAGGCTCTCACGTCTACGATACGCCGGTGAAACTCAAGGCTCTTTCCGGGTGAAGCCTGAATCAATCCGGCCCGAAGATGTCATCTCGGGGGTAACGTGGAGGAGTCGAGGAACGGCTTGGACGCGAGACCAGTTGCCCTATGACAGAAGGAGGGTTGCTCGGCACGGACGCTTTCCTGGCATAGTCGCGGCGATAACTCCAAATCTAGACGTCTCTTATTGTTGAGCCGTTTCATCAAACTCGGACGTGGGCGCACTTTCGTCACTTTACTTGTGGATGGCATCTGCCGTTCTACACGAGTGGCACTAATTCACGAAAGTAATTAAATCCAAACAGAATAACTCGTCACGTATGGGGAAGAATTCCGATAGTTCACGTTCTTGGTGCGGAAGGTATTTCTATTGCCCTCCCCGGTTCTTGGTCGGTACCCCGGAGGATACTCGAGAAATCGGTTGCAGGAATTAGGACATGCGAAAGGATCACAATAGAAGGTTAATTCCTTATTGATGAAAAAAAGAGAAACGATTTGCAAAATTCTGAAGGACTTGACACCAGGTGGTGCGAGACAGCGTCAAGGCTCTGAAAGATAATTGCTCAGTCGAGCAGGAGGTCCTCGTCGGACATCTCGGATCTCAAGAATTGACGCTAGCTGCGAAAAGTAATGCATCTTATAGTCTTTGGCCAGGGATCCATCGCACCAGTGAGGGAAATCGAGCACCACGATTGGTTGAGACGAAAGTCAGTACGAGCCAATCGTGAGCCCGACTCTGCACGAATGCTCAGGGAGCTCCCCGGCCAAGAGTGCCGCTGAAAGTAACGATACGATTGGCTAAGAGCAAAGCGAGTGAGCTCCAATGGTTTATTTAGACAAATACATTTGGAAAAAATAGTGTTCAAACGAGTTAAAGTTATAATTAAGTACGTAAGCGTGCGACAATTTTGCCACCGGGTCGTTTTGATACGTGGACTTTATTTATGTAACAAATACCTTAAGTCTAGGATGAATATAGAAAACTTACGTCGGTTAATATTATCTTAAATCTGAAAAAAAGGCTTTTAAAAAATTAAAAAAAAAAAACAATGGGGAAAGACTCCTAAGTTTAATGATTCTTTAAATTTAATCTATGACTATTATTATCAGACTTAAAATGCTACGTTTATATACAAATGGATATATATTTACTAAGAATATATAATAGGTAATATTAAAAAAGATAAAATGAGATTACTTACGTGCCTGTGTGTGGGTTACTTAACTATGCGTATGTAAAACTGCTTACATCCCGTGTGTAGATTGCTCAGGCGTCTGCTGATAGATATTCTCGCGCCTGAACTTAGGCTGCTACGCTTTACGCGGGCGTAGATTGTATTTGGACTGAATTATCGGTCCTGGAAGGGAATTCTATTTACTCCCCCTCGGGCGTCCTAGTTTTTGGCAACACTTCTAGTCACCTGGAGAACTCTTTGAATTCTCAGCTGAGAATTGGGCTGTGACGGGAACTGAACCTAGTTTCTCTGGCTCTCCATTAGGAGTGTCATCATGTGGATTCAAATCCAGAATAAATCATCCAAAGAGTATCTCAATCTATCCTTTGTTTATCCTACTCTATCTTTTTTCAATCTCATTTATTTCTCGTCTATCTATCTCTATCCTTTTCAATCTCTTTATCAGTGTAATCAATAACCTATCTCTATCAAACTTCTTTTGTCTCTAACTTATCATATTCCTTGTTTGATACGTCTTTTAGTTTTTTACTTTCTTGCAACAATATGGTTCTACTCTTTTAATCATTAATCATTTTGTTTAAAACAGATTTTTTAATACGCTCTTCTCCTTCTGGTAGATATTACTTATAATCACAATTAAAATCTATGTTTCGTGATTTTGGATTTTAAGAGAAATTCAAATTGCGAAAAAAGATACAACAGCGTTGAAATTATTAGATAGATAGAAATAGAATAATATATTAAAGAAGGATTAAAATTATTATACGTGGATAGATGTTAATATAAAGGTGTGGATAAAAATAATAGTCTCCTTAGTATATTGTAAGAAGGATAGAAAAGGATTGAGATTATTACATTAAGGATAGACATGGATAGAAAGGTAGTTATTCTAAAGAATAGACTTGGTAATACACTTCAAGAGAGATATAAGAGAAGATTGAAATGAATATATAAGTATAGAGATGCATAAAATGGTAAAGATTGAAATAGATAGACTTGGTAGTGTACTTAAAGAGAGATAGTAATAGATTGAAATGATTTGGATAGATATGGTTGGATTAGTAGAGATTGAAAAGGATAGGGGAGCGGCGGCGAATGCAGCGCATATAAAGGAAAATGCATTATTAAAATTCCAATATAAAGTAAAATATTGTAATAAAATATATTTTGTTTGTGCCAATATCATATAAATACTTTATGCATAGAGATAATTTAATTGAAGTTCATTAAAACAGTTAATTAACGTGTTTTTCAAAAAGTGCACCCTTGTCAAGTTAATCCTGACCTACATTGTTCGGTAATGTGGCGCGTTACGATTTAAATTCGTAATTATTGAATAAAAAACAAATTATGAAGAAAAATTAGTACAATTTAATAAAAATACAATAAATATATTTATGGTTAATATTATTAACATATTTGAGGGATAATGTCTGCCGAAATATCAAGCAAAAATGTTTTTTTAACAGTTCGTAATGTCTCACAATAATTTAAGGGTTATATCTGTCGAAATTTTAAGGAAAAAAATTTTTTCTTGAATGACTCACTAATATGAAAATGAAATAATGAAAGATATATTTATAAATTTATAAACTCCCATCTGAAGAAATAAAAATTAGAAATGCTACTTTTTTATTTTAAGATAAGCTTATAGATATTTTTTAAACAATAAATAAAAATTATATCAACAATAAGTAAATTTTATTCCTTTGCAAAAAAATTAGAATAATTCAACATTCAAATAATATTGTTATTCTAAACCAGAACAAACTTAACCTGAAAACTGGTAAAAAGATTTCAAAATATAATTATTCTAGAATAACTCTAAAATACAGGATAATTATTATTAATATTCTTAAAGCTTACAGCTAGGCTTTTTAAAACAAAATTCTTTTTATCGTAAACAAAAAAAGTCTTATTTTATTTATATTTTAATATAATTATATTTTTTTTTTCATCGTTGATTAATAATTTATAATTTTTACACATTTAGTAATCAAACTTTTTATTTAGGCTATTTGAACGAACAAATATTTGGAATAAAAATGTTCTTTTTTTTAAACGATAGGTTGAGGAATTATGGGTTATTGAGTTTATGAATCAACTCTTTATTGAGTTATATGGTTATAAAAAATGATTATTGTACAATCTGTAATTGACTTCAAATCATCAACAATATTACCATTGACTGTACAACGATCAGAAGAAGAAACTTTTAAGCTTCCTACCATTATAATATCAACAGTAGAGTAGCCACTCAACAGTTCAAATTCACAGCTGTTAATTCACCGATTGGATTGGCCTTTGATATACTCTTTCACTGTAAAAAATAATGAAATTACCTTTTGGATCAGAACGATTCAGTAGGATTTTGTAACGTTAAACCCACACTTGGTAAACCACACCCGAACCTCCATTTTATACCCTCACACTTCGGCTTCTAATGGAGCAATGTGATTCTGGCTCTGAAAGGCGTCGTAGTAGAGACCTAGTATTTCCAGTCCCATGGTCCTAAGATCATGCATACAGAAATGACGCACATCATATCAAATCGCTGGGTATACCATACCCAGTGTGGGTCCAGAGGGTTAAAATAAAACTTTTTTGTGCACATTATAAAAGGAATCTTATTACTTTGAGTAAATATTTCTTAGCATTATAAACAAAATATTATTACATTGAGTGAATATTTCTTAACTTCTAATTAAAACCGGCACTTTCTCACTAAAAAATTCTCATTGTATGTTGATATTCTCGGAGAAAAATAAACCACAAACGTGTGGGCCAAGTTACCTGCCTATTTTAGTCCCGAATGCGCCATATTAGTCGGATGTAAATAGTATTTAATAAAGATTGTTTACATAAAAGTTTATTAATTTTAATCAAAATATTAATCTTTAAAGCATTCAAAAAACTGAGAACAGTATATTTACAAAAAATTTTTATAATTTTAGGCAAAAATTCTGTAATTTTTTCTTATTTTTGGCTACTCTAACAATACAAGCAAAAGAACCAAAACTAACTTTTCGTCATAGAAATCAGGCAGTTAATTTAAGTATCCCGATTTTTTAATAATGGAACGTTGAAAACATATATACATGTAATGAAACTATACCCACAAGCAGAAAATGCGTTAATATTCTAATACTCGATCGCGCCACATTAGCCACCGCTCCCCTAAGCATGAAAAAGAGATAGGTAAGGTTTCAAATGATTAGTCAATGGATACACATGGATAGTACAGTTAAGATTGAAAAATATAGTCACGGCAGTAGATTGCAAAAGAGATAGAAAATGATTAGCATGTTTAGGCGGAAAATAAGGAATGTTTAGCGTGGATAAGTGGAGGATTGGAAATTATTGGCGATGATAGACGAAGGATACAGAAGGATAGAAATAGATTGGCATGGATAGGGATGGATAAATTTAGATTTATTTTTTCTATCAATTTCAATCCTGAAGATTGAAACAGATTGAAATAGGTAGATTCTCTACCTGTTACTTCCAATATAGGGCTAGGTTCATTTCAAAAACAAGTTTTCTCTTTTTCTGTACAATTTTAAAGTCTTTAACTATACATCCTAAGGATTTATTTACTGATTATGTTTAAGTTAAATAATTGTATATTCCTTTAAAGAAGACATGGTTGTTAATAACAATAATGTTAAGTCTGAGTTTAGAAACATAATATCTTAGTATTTCTCTGGATAATACCAATGAGTATATATATATATATATATATATCTGCCAATGAGTATATTTGCTGGGTTTTCCATTCCTATTAAGAAAATCTGGAATTCCCCAAATCTTTAAACTTTTTATGATTCTACCAAAGACCTAGCTTATTACTGGTCTTGCTACAATTCTATGTTTAAAAGTTCTATGCGCGCAAAGGTCTAGGTACTCTTCGACCCTTCAGATCTAACCATCATAAAATTCAAATGCTACTTTTTCTAATACTCTTGCTTTCTCTAAAAATGTACCTCTGAACCTTAGAAAGACTCTTCATCTCAGTTACATTTTTGATCTCGGACGAGTTCAGAGCTTCTTTAAATTATCTACAGAGTTACATTTTCATATTTTACAAGTACACATATTCTTGAGTCTTTTCATTTTTCTTGACTAAATTTCATCGTGTTGAGTCTCTTCAAGTTTATTTATCTGATCACACTTTTCTTTTGGTAATTTATGTTCCTTAAATCTCAAACATCTTTTTAATTAATTTTTACTCATTGATTTGCGAATTATCTCATATTTTTACGTCTTTAGTGAAACATCTCTCAAAATAATCTAGTTATTTTTTGCTAAGTTTGTGAAACTTCTCTCAGAATCTGAATTATACCTTAAATTTATTATTCATATTAGAAATCATTGGTATTTTGTGAATTGAGTAATTCTCTTAATTTAAATAAACTTTAATTGTATTAAACCTGCGTATCTTTGATTTCGATCACCAGTACTACTTTTAACAGATTACGTGGATGATATTGAAATATATCAATTGGTAGTAGCCCGCAAGATATCAATTATTAAGATATATTTGTTAGTGGATTCTCTGATGTCAATATTAACAATTAATAACCCCGGCCTCTCCTATTTCATTTACGAATTATTTAAATCGTTCGTGATATGTATTTAGTATTTTAAATAGTATATAGGACTTACCTTTGAAACATACTAAGTAAAGATGCTTTCTATAATATTATATATTATTATTATTATACATTATATATTTTACACTGAGCTGTATCAACAACAACATATTGTTCCCTTTATGAGGAAAGCACTGTTGTTCTTCGGAGTGAGAAAGCAAAGGCGCCAGTGCATAGAGGTGAAATGAAATAAGACAATTTACTTCTCTACTCTGAAATATATATGTTGTTTCTTTGATGAGACATAGCTTTGTACTACAATAACTGCTTTTAAGTTTAATGTTCTCATTCTCATTGACTTTTTTATACTTCCATTAAGCTTTTACGTTTCAGGGAAAAAGAAATATAGGAGAAAAATTCCTTCAAAAATAGGTATAAACTGAAGAAAGAAACTCGTAAAGCAAAAGTTGTTTGGGAAAATAAAGTGCAAAACGGAAGGATTTGAGTCTAGTAGAGCATGTGCTACGCTTCCCATCACTAGAATATCAGTTTTGTGCCGCTCCTTTATTATTGACCACAACCACAAAAAACACCTCTGCTCGACGTCATGTTTTCGAGCATCGAAGAACGTTATTTCCTCCCTTGAAGATTATTTTCCTTGAAAACACTCCGAACCCCAAATAACTTTAACTAGCGAGCAAATTCGATTGCAATCTTCTATAAATAGACGCTTTCAAGGGATCCCCAAAATGAAATTTCAATTTTCACTTATATGAATTTTTGGTTGCGTGCTTCATAGGAATCACACATAAGTAATTGCTGGTAGAATAATTTCCGACACTCTGCACAGCATAAAATATACACTATCTTGTAGTCGCTTAAAAATTATCGTACTAAGTATCGCTTCTTTCCAGGTGCATGCAACCCGATGTTAATACGATTTTCTTCTTAACCCATGTTTCAAAGAAACTAACCTATAAACTCGTTTTTCACAAAGGTACCTTTCCCTCGACATGACATCCGACAGAAAGACAAATTACATTTTGCTGATTATTCGCGTGGTAGGAGTTCGAGGTCGGGCCTTGTCAATCATTGGCATGTGGAAATAAGGAGAGAATGTGCTGAAGAATCGCGTGTCGTCAACGGACATAAACAATGGTTCTTCAATTGCGTGACAAACAGAGTTTAAAAAATTTCCTCTACCATAAAAAAATGTTAAATATTAGGAAAACAATTCAACTAGATTTTTCTTGATTTTATGTAAAATAATATTATTAACAATCTGACCAGCAGTTTTTATCATTTACACTTCTTCTTTTATACCAATATACCGCTAACTGTTTATGGAAAATTCTCGACATAAGAATTTTACGTTATACTCCTCTTATGTATATATCGATATAATATCGATATTTTGGCAAGTCAAAAACTATTTTAAAAAAATCAAAAATTAAATCTCTCTCTCTCTCTCTCTCTCTCTCTCTCTCTCTCTCTCTCTTGAGAGAGATACACATGTGTATCAATTGAAAAAAAAAATAATATAGGGGGAGTTGTAGCTCCTCAAAAAATGTGTTTTGGTCCTCGAAAACGATACCCTCTCATGGCTGACATGATTCAGCTGCTCCACGGCATCTGCAATGAAAAAATCGATTGCTTCTCAAAATATAGGAAATACGGCTGTCGTCGAAACTAGAAAAAAATCAAAAATATTCAAAATTGACAAAATGGTAACAATTTGAAATTTTTTTTGCGAATTTTTATTTTTTTTAAATAGTTTTTGGCTTGCCAAAAAATCGATATTTTTTATTTATCCTAGTTCGGACTATAGCCATAAATTTGCTGAACATGTCCTCCAAAGTAGAGCTCAATCAGTCTAGTAGTTTGGGCGGAATCATTTCAGCCATATAAAAAATCATGTTTTGAAAAATCGCGTTTAAAGATTATCATGGTACTTACAGGTTTCTATTAATCTGCTATGTCTGGCCCGTACAAAATTCCTTCTTTTTCTTCTAAAAGGTATTTTTTAGCCGCTTTTTGCTCCCCCTATAGCGATTCTGGTATCTCTAGCAGCATATTTGTGACTTTATTAGTTTATTTACTGTTGAAAGAAGGAAAGGAGCAAATGAATATTTAAAAATACACTGGAACTAACACTGGAAATACACTTGCGACTGTTGTCGCGTCTCGATTGCTCGTCGACAATTATCAGGATGCCCAACAGGTGAACAAGTCAGGGCCGTATGTAACAATGTTTGCAACGCGAGCTCGGCGTGCTCCACAATAATACACTAACGAAATTATCCGCTTAGAGTACTTCCCACTTCACAACTCCTCACCTCCCCTCATTAACATTTGAGAGCAAACCCAACTTCTAAATAACTTTAAATTGCTTTAAATTATTATACATAAGCGTTAAAATAACTATTAAATACACTTAACACAATAGACATATACACATGATGACAATTTTTCCACTTAAAAAAGATTTTAAGTTTGAAAAATACACTTTTTACTTGCATAGTATTTCATACACACAGTGTCTGTAATGCAGGCATTAAAATACTTTAATGGCAGTCTAAACTCTATAAAATGCATAGAGCTATTCTATAAACGATAAATATTCATAACTGACACGATAAATTAGTTCGAAGAAGTTCCGCGGAGTGAGCGTCCCAGCAGTCTCTACCGCATCGGTGGTGTACCGCGTTACTCTTTATTTAATTACCCGAAAAATTAAAAAAAAATTCATCTACATAGGAAAAAGTCTTGCTCAGGTACTAGTCTTCTTTTTAGTTATGGCTTAGATGAAGTCGATAACTAAAATCAATCACGAAATTTTTCTTGAAAGAAATCTCTATAGTTTTTTTAATACTACTAACTTATAGTTGTATTATATATCCAGTTAATTCGAAAATTGCCGTTGAAGGCTAATTCAAAATTTAACTGGTTTACTTCATATTAGGCCTAATAAAAGCCTACTTTCGGACTTCATTTAAGACTTTTTTCTGTGTAATGCTTCCAAGCATCGAAAGGTAAAACCTTTAGTTTCATTTTAAGACTAAATAATACCTAAAAAGTCACGTCACGCTCTTTTGACCCTCTCCCTCTTTTTTCACAGTTTTTTTGTCAATGATTAGAAAACACTTTTCAAGTATGTGAATATTTAGCTGAAAATACTTAGCCGCAACGACATATATTAACTTGAAAATTAATATTTTCAGTTCGCGGATAAAAATTAGAAAACTCTGTGTGACATCACGCTTAGAGTCTTGTCACGCTTGACAAGAACTCCCTTCTAACCCTCGGAGCGTGACATCATAAGTGAACACTCTTTTAATATGGAATTCTAAAAACAATTGCTTTGATCAAAATAAATTCACTATATTACAAATTGTTTAAACATAAATTCAAATTTATATTTAAACAATTTTTAGAGGAGATAGAGGTTATTTTTATTTTACACTAGAAATCTTACTTCGCTCGCATTTGAAAATACAGTCAGCGACGTTGACATCGCTATACAAAATTCAGTTTTACGAAATTTCTCTGGTAATACTTGTACATAATGAAGCATTCAAAGTGCCAAATGCACGTTTCTCAAATTCACTGTTAACCAGATAGAGGAGGTTCACCGATTTACCCCGGTGACAGAATAGCTCTGGTTTCCCCTACTGAAGTTAAGGATGGGCGCGAGAATGATTTTTGACTCCTGCTCCCTCCCGCTCACGGATCAAAATTACACACCCGCCCATTCACGCCTGTATAATTACGCAATATCCCGTCAACTTATTTGTTTAATATACAAAGCCATGCAAAGGAAAATTATTTAAATAATTTAAAAATTGATTTATTTATTAATATTTAAAATGATTTCCTCATATATAAAACATTATAAATTTTTGTGCAAAAATAATAACTGATCAACATTCTCACTTAGGAGACGTGTTCCACTATTCTACGATTATTTTCTTTTAGTTTTAGCTTCATGTGTTTTTTATAGGCCTTTTTTGACAAAAACATTTATGCATAGGTAATTTCACTGTGAGTAAGCGTATTCCGTCGTGACCCATGCAAATTCTCGCTCACGCCCAATCACGACTTGCTCAAAGCCTTTTCTTACTCACGATTCACACTCCTGAATAATCGCATATGATCTGACGGGTCCCGTCAAAAATCCCTTCACGCGCCGATCACTAACTAAAGTATATTTAATTTAATGAAACGAAATTTGTCAGACCAATTTTAAATTCAGATTAGGTCTTGATTTAAGTCAGTTTAATTTCTTAATTTAATTCTGTTTCATAGATGTAAGAATACATGAATGGAGCACAAAGTCCCAACTTAGGCAAGGGGGATGTGCCAGCTGAGTGCGAAGGGGGCATGGAGCGGCCATATTGCCTGGAGAAGTTTTGAAGCCTCTGATTGGCTGATTTGTTGCTTGGCTTATAATAGGTAGATTTTAAAAGCCCGCACACAAATCTCAGCCAATCAAAAGCCAAGAAACTTCCCATGGTAATATGGCCGTCTATACACAGCTTCCCCCCTTACTTACTTGGTCACAGGCCCCACAGGCTTGGGTTCCATCCATATATTCTTACATCCATGTTATGTTTACTATATTTTCTTCTATATTGAATTGCTATTTGGCATAATATCTAAATTTCCAAACTTCCATTGCCGATTCGGTCAAGTCTCGTGTAGCGTTGTACCTATACACTTGTAGATATTTTTAGTTTGAAAAGCAGTATAGACAACACCAAAAATCCGAACGAAAAAGTATGAGGCGCATAAATATGTTTAATATTAATATTGTTTTTGACACAGGTAATATTTAAAAATCAAGTATGTACAAAACGAAATAAATCCATTTCTTTTGACAAACTTGTTAAATTTTAAATGATGCCTGAAACAAACAAATTAATATTTATTAGTTCTCATTTGTTTTGTCGTCTATAAAAACATCAAATTTTTGAAAGACATTTACGGAATTCACGTGGTGTACCTAACCTATTCCTATTAACAAAACTTTCGGAGTGACCTACGTATTTGTTATAATTTTTATTTTCCCAAATAACAGGAAAAACTTATTTTTATTTTCATGAATTTGATAACAGCTTGTTGAAATATGGCTGTTATCTGGAAGAAAGATGAATAGGTTTAAGCAATAAAGGTACTCGTATATTTCTTGTTAAAGGGATTTGGTGGTTCTGAAAAGGACTGGTTGGATTCGGAATTAAAATGCTGAGATGGTGACAGGTGAAAGTAGTCATTAAAAGGACCAAAGAGGTATCACGCAGGAATCCTTTAGGAAATTTTGTAATTCAGGGTGATGCGATAGCTGCATGCGTTACCATCGTTTAAAGTGACAGGTCTTTTTCTCCAGCGAATAACAATCACATTTATGTGTTTTGATATTCTTCTTGTTTGGATTTGAGGATTGGGATAAGGTTTCGAAAACTTCAACTTTTTCCGGACCAAATATTTTTCCAGGCTGATAGTCAATACTGTTATTTCTTCTTCGTCTTCCACCATCACTCATAATCGATTGTCTGTATACGCCAGCATATATCTAGATTTTTTTTTCTTTTGTAATTTAACTCCTCTCCGTGTTTTCTTTCTAATCTTGTTCCAAAAAAACTTTCAAAAATCTTAATTTTACTTGATTTTTAAATGTAATCTGTAACAAAAACCATAATATTTTTTCCTTCTGATGTTTGCTGTCGTCTATACTGCTTTACAAACTAAAAATATCTATAAGTGTCATTGTCGACATTATGGATTCAGGAGTAGGTACGACGCTACACGAGACACTTATGTATCATTTTAGTTTTAACGGCAGTAGAGAAATATTCGTAGTGACTCTCGTAAAAGTTCGGAAAAATAAGAATTAGAACATATGGAAATTAAGAAAGATTAATATTATGCCGAATAGAAGTTCGGAAATTTACATATTTATTATGCCAAATAGCAATTCAATATAGAAGAAAATATAGTAAACAGAATTAAATTAAGAAATTAAACTGACTTAAATCAAGACCTAATCTGAATTTAAAACTGGGCTGTCAAAATTCGTTTGATTAAATTAAATATACTTTAGTAGGGGAGGCCAGAGCAATTCTGTCACTGGGGTAAATCAGTCACCCTCCTCTATCCGGTTAACAGTGAATTTGAGAAACGTGCATTTGGTCTTGAAGGTTCTTTTTCTCAATTTTCGGTCCATTATCATATTACGTTGCTGACTCGTTGCATAAGTTTTGGAGGATGAGGTATGTTCAGTTATATTTCCATTGGGTTCTTCGCATTCATTGTCGGATGAGTTCCTGTAGGAACCACCGTTGATGTCACGACCCTCACCAAAGCAGTGCTATCGCTGTTGCTGTTCTGTTCAAATCAACCATTTGCGCCATGCGCGACGCATGAGCATCAATGCATATCATTGTGGAGCTCGCAAAGGGAACACTGGTATATACGAGCCTGATTTTTTTATCTTCGAAATTCACCCACGAGGAGTCTTGACGAACCGAGACAAGACTGCAACTGATGTTTCAGCGTACTTATATAGTCTAACATGAACTTACTACATATTACACTTAAGATAGTTGTGCCGAAATCGAATCTTTTTTGGGAATTGTCTACAATTTTTAAAATATGTAGAAAATATTGTTATCTAACCATGCTCCAATTTTTAGTTTAATCGTGTGTTTCTAAGGGCAAATATTTTAAATAATGTTCAGTATTTTTTATATGGGTCTCCTATAGCTAACACGGACAATCGCCACATTATGACGTCTAGTATGAAAACGAATCTTGCCATTGCGCTAAAAAATTACTGATGTATAATAAAATGTTGTGTGGATTTTATAAAAAAAAATCAAAATTATGGTACGGTTAGTATAAAAGATATAATATTGAAAAGAATAATATTTCTGTTCTCGCTAGACACAAGACGAGGATAGGAAGTGACGATGTGGCAACACTGAGATGACATTTTAACGATTTTGACAATACTATTTTAAGTTTATAAGCGAATCACCACAATTTTCTCTGAGAATGCTATTGCAGTGTTGCCAATATCGTTGCCATACGAACGGTAACTGGGAATGTGTGTATACTAGGGTGGCCCTTATTTTTTTGATTTTCGATTTTTCTTAGTCTCACCCCTCTATTTTGTTATAATGTCCAAAAAAATGATCTCCACCAAATTTTAACGAAATCTGTAGAATACTCTAATTTGCAGGACAAATTTTTTTTCACTTTTTGAGACTACAGGAGGACTTTTTAAAAGTTTTTTCAAGTTCTGAAAGGAAAGCAGGCTCAAACTTAGGGGACTTGCTATTTCGATTTTTGATTAGTGGAAAATATCGGTGTAATTCCATAATTTTACCTTGTGTATTTACCGATCTGTCTCACACAAACATTGACAGCAATGGACAAAATGGCCGGCGTTGTTGAATACACTAGGTAAAATTATTGGATTACGTCGATATTTTCCTCTAATCAAAAATCGAAAAAGCATGTACCCTAAGTTTGAGTCTGCTTTCTCTTCAGAACTTGAAAAAAACTTTTAAAAAGTCCTTCCTGTGGCGTCAAAGAGTGGACAAAATTTGCCCTGCGGATTAAAGTGTACTCTCAAATTTCACCATTTTTTCTATTTTCCTGCATCAGCGTAATATGGGGTAAAGTACCGTCCAACTTCAAATGCAAGAAATGCATGTAATCGTTGCATACGAAGTGCGAGAGGAAGAGATGGGAAGTTAACACAGTTTCGAAACACTTGTTGAAAATTATTTTATAAATCATAATTCTGATATACATATGAGAATCATTCTCCTCTCGAGTTTATTATGAGAGAAATGTATTGGATCGAAAAGTTATTTAATATAATATTATTCAAATTATTTTTTGCGAAATCCAATAATTTTTCAACACTAATGGAATTTTTTTAGCTATCCTCATCTGGTAATTCTGTATTATCGATCTTTCAGGTCATGTCAATTTAAATAGTAAGTAATAATTAGTAATAGCAGTGAATAATTATTTAGTGGAAGAACTAGTGCAAGTTATGTGAAGCCTCAGGAAAAACATAATAAAAAAGAAACATTTTTTTCAAGTTAATTCTCAAAATTTCACCACCTTAGAGAACTTTAAAGTTTTTAACTCTAGCGTGTTTCAGAATACGGTGGTAAGTCTTGAAGGCAACGGTTGTTGAACCCTCTTTTTCAGCAAACGTGAGTAATCGGAACAGGTTTGAAATTGGCTAGACAGCTTTGAAGTTTTTAGGACATGGACAGGGTCACACAGGATGTTGCTTGTGATCTCCGGTTCACCGGTCCGGAATGGACTATCCCTGTTACTCCAATTCATCCGCGAGAACAGCACTTATGCGCTCCATTTATGCTCTTTTCAACCGTTCCATTGAATCTTGGCTCATGGCGCAGCATTCTGCACGCAACAACAACCACAGACTCGGAACTTCGTGACTAGAGTCATTTCAAGTTTTATGTACGTCGTCCACGTCGATCTGGACAAGAAACCTTTTAGAATGTTCTCATGAAGTGGAACAAGGCCAAATTAGGTCGTTGGTTCCTTTCGTGCGCGAGCTAAAATAGATTACGGAAATCCTTTCGTTTGTAGTTTAAGACGAATTCAAGCTTTTTTATGAACAGGAAGCATTGAAAAATCTGAGCTTGAAACGAGTTCCTATTCATGAAAGCAATTACCAATTAAAAGACTATCCAGAAGCGTGAAAAATACGAATTTAAAGACTTCTCAACTTAACCGATCCACCATTGAAAGATTTCTTATAACTCAATAGTATTTAATTTGTAATCTCAAAGAATAATTTGTTTCAGTATTTCTTGCAGGTTGAACGAAATCTTCTATAGTGCTATGAATGGTGTAGAAATTAGGGGATGGTAGAGAACTGCCTATAAGGAGGGTCGTAAAATTGTTTTAACGACCCGATATCATTGCGTTAACTGCCGCTGTGTTCATGACCTTTGCGTCAGAAATTCTGAAATATCCTCATATCCAAGGTTATTGAACTTACAATCGTGACAACATTACTGAACGTTAACACGTTTCACCATTCGAATCTTCTACAGTTCCTGTGGCTGTTTCTTGCTAAGACACTTTCTCTTCGGAAGAGATTTCAAAACATCTGAATCAGTATAATTGAAGACTGAATTTATTTTTCCACCAAAGTGGATGAAATAATAAATTTAAGACAGCATTATTAACTTCTTGTACGTACTGTAACTTTGGGCAAGTTCTTCAAAAGAGTTACAAGTAACCGTTAGAGTTACAATTAGACGATTTATATAGAAAATGTTATAGTGTAGTTATGAAAATTTAAATAATAGGGCCAGGAATTTCTTTGTATGTTTCTGTGTTATTATTAAAATATTCTGTAAATTCCATTCATTCAGAAACCACGATCGTTCTAGGTAACCTGCTTAGTCTACACATACTAGAGCATCTGGTGTGATGACTTGGCACTGCTAGAGGCGCTATTAGGATGAACTTAGGGTACAGCACTTAATCGCGACCGTGTATCGCACCTGCACTATAGTCGATCGGACATAATAGTGAGCTACGTCTCCCCTGAGGCGGTAAACCAAACCACAGTAGTGCAAGGCTTTGAAGCAGTCAGATATGGACGCATTTGCGGAACATGGGCATCATGAATTCACGCCAAGATAGATTACCTACTGGTCTCACGCCAGTATCGACTATCTATTGCCACTACATGTGTTTCGCTGACAATTTCCATCAAATGCTTAGCGATCAATTTTATCCTCAAAAAAATTTAATTATCATTGCGTATTAATATTGAGCACTCTTGGAGTGTAATTACTAATTCTCATGTGCCTTTTTGGGATGGGTAATATATTTATGATTTGTAACTTGTGAATTGTAAAAAAATTGTAATTGGTGAATTGTGAAAGAAAGAAATTTGAAAGAAATTATAAACGTTTTAATCAATCGGATAATCTGGTGACCCATGTAGTGTGACGTCTCAAATAAATAAGACGCACTTATCTATTTATATTTATTGTTTGTTTCCTTGTTTTCTATCCGGTAATCAGGGCGAAATAAATAGAATTATCTTACCATGTTATTAGAGTCGGGGACGATAATAATTGAACAGAGTATGCTTCTATTATCTAAACATTTATTCATTGAACAATTACAAAAGGGGGTGGTTTACAATATTTAAATCAAGAAGAAAAGAGCCTTGTCACGAATCCTTATGAAAAGCTTGAAAAGAAAGATTAGAAGGGTTAATGTTATTACTAAGGGGGGTTTATAGGGTTAATAATTCGAGATATACTGGTTAGCCGTTAGGCTGGATCCTTCTAAAATCTCAGGTGTTGTTTCTTAAGGTAAGTGAATGTTTCTGGACTCTGGAGAATTAGGTTAGTTGCGGTTGAGTTAGCAGTGGTCTCTGGAGAACTTCTGCGTTGATGGGTGGTTGCGGTTGAGTTGGTAGCGGTCTCTGGACTCTACTGGATATTTGTCAAAATAGGCTCTCGTACGGGACAATTTCTTGGGACACTTGGATTTAGTCACTTGGATTAGGGACACTGGATTAATTATTTGAAAATAACGGGAGCATTAAATTGGGTCTCTTGGAATTAGAGACAATAGATAATTCTGGGAATTCTCAGGAACTTGCATCAAAGATACGGAAATCATTAACGGGCGTACTGATTTAGGTCGTAGGACCGGAGTCGCGTTGAGCTACCAACGGGCAGGAATTCATTCCAGCTATAGATCACGTCGAAGGTAGTTTCTCGAAGACAACTGTAGACTGGTTGAAGACCACGACGATAACAAGTTGACTATCTCGACGAAGACTGATTGAAGCCGCAGATATCTTCCTTCTTGTAGGACTTTTTTGAGGGGGCGAATGTCGTTAAAGGGTTTGACACCTTAGGATTCATGGTGACGCATTTAATTTTTAGTGTTCGATGACCAATAGCGAAGAACACGTATAATCTCTTTTTAGGTGAAAAACAGATCGATATCTTTTTGATTAATAAAAGTTCGGACATAAGTTTGGAAACAACCTGAGAGAATAGATTATGATTTCAATATCTTGATTGCATTTGGGGTGAACCGATGGTTCATTCTTTGACCCGCTAACCAAGGTATCGGATCAATAGTCGGATGCTCGAATTCTTAATTCATAGGAATGAAAATAATGTTAATGATTTATTATAATAAGTGGCATGACGTCATAGTAGTTATATTTCAGTTGAAATTTAAGTGATGTTAGAATCTGAAATTAAATTTATTTATGTGAAAATTACCCTGAGTGATTTTCCTTTTAGGAAAATTTTGATTTTAAATTGAATTAATCATTAATTTATCGTATGTGGTAAAATGTACCACGTCACCATGTATATAATTTAAGAAAAGCAAGGATATGTAGTATGAAAGCTTTTGTAGAGCACAGATGTTACTCTGCCGTAGTCTACTGGTCGGAGGTAGGACAAATTTCATTGTCCTGGGTGTAGTCAAGGGATGCATACCTGTATTGTTGTGCACGTGACCATGAGCAAACACAAGTGTACGAGAGACGAGACATGACATAATACCCTCTGTTGCCGGAAGAGAGAACGACAAGAAGGTGTCAACTTTTGCTGAAAGTAATGCGTTGTCATCCTAGAGCAATTATTACACTGTGATCTATCAACTGGTGTCACTGTTCTTAGAAGATGTTACCATCTCTTTACTGAAAAACATGACTTGTTTTTTGAAGACATACTTTAGCCAACAACGTATTTTGTCTGAAAAGCAATTTCATATTTATATCCATTACGAGATTCTGAAAGTCTTCAATAAAGAAAATTTTCATTTCATCACTCAAAAAGATGATCTTGAACGCGATTATGTATGTTAAGGAATTAGATACACTTAGAACGAAAAAAACGTTTTTTTGATATTTTTTAAAAAAGTTTTTCCTATAAATCTACAATATTTTTCCACATAAAATATACATATTTGAAGAAGTTAAAAAAAATGTTGGTACAAAAATAATCGTAAACAAGTGAGATATAGTTATTTTGTTTCGAGTGGTTTTGCCAGAAAGGGTTCAACCACTTAGTTAAGAAATTTATTTTATGTATTTTAGAATTCAAATTATTTGCACGTGAGAATTAAGAAGATGATTAGACACTGAATTTATGAACTGGAATTAAATTAGATGATAGGAAAACGTTCAATTAAAACACATCACTTTAGGGAAAAAACCTACGAGAGGCATAAAAAATTCTTTTTATGCCTCTGATGAATTCTATGTAGAATTCATCACAAAGACTTGTCACACTTTACTAAATTGAATGATCTTATTTTAAATGATGAAAACAAAGAATCAATAATGAAAATTGAACACAAAGAAAACACGAAAACCGGCGTTGGCATCACACACGTGGTCGGGTTTGATTTTTATATTGATTGTTGATCCGACTAGGGATCTCCGATCGAACAGAGCGAACGGTTTCCGAACTCTTAGATGAGATCAGGCAAAGGGACGCGAAGTGGCTTGATATTTTTTAACTAGAGCATGAGAGCTCTGTAACGAACGATTGATCAAGATGAACTGTGTTAGGTGCCAATGCCGCTCATGCGTAGGAGGATTTCTTTATCTTTATCTACAATTCAAAGAGTTTGAATTCGCGCGTAGATTCGATACTATAAAGCCCGGTTCACAACTAAGCATTGTGACGACGGAACAAAAGTCAATCAGCGGAGGGTCCAGAAAAAAGTGTTTTGCCGTGATCGCTATTGCTCATTACTGGATCATTGAACAAAAATAGTGGGGATCATTATTAAATCACTTTTAGCTCTGATTAATTGAAGCTTATAAACATTTTTTTTCTTTACAAAATGGCGGTTATCTGAAGTAAATTATTTTCACCCAAATTTCGCTCATATTAAAAAATATATTGACGACATCTCAAAGTCGATTTTATGAAAGTTCTCAGTGTTCCTAACCCCTTAATTTCACTTTCACTTTACTTTCTCGTAAATGAAATGCACTTCACTTTAACGTCAATGTTGACGTTTTAATTCACCTGTAGGGTTTCAGTATTTGTTTTCGTTTATATCCACGACTTGTTGGCATAGCTCGATGCTCCCAAGCTATTCTAACATAAAATACCTTTTGCGATCGAGAACAAAGTAAAGCATTTCCCATGCACGTTGATGAAGTGTAGCAACTCAAAACGGCGTGTTAATTCTACAATATCTCCAAATTAGATATACATACATAATTAATGTGTAAAGTTAAGATAGGTTAAATAATGACAATGCAAATTAATGTTGGCACTGGAAACACAAGCAAAATTTATTGTAAATTCCAGAATAACTTCGACATGCTTTCGAATAGCATGAGGAAGGCATCTCCAAATACGCCGAATGCTAAACGTAAATTATGTTTTGCAGTCTCTACCTACGTACTATAGACATCTCGCCTATGCAATTATCGGTTATCAACAGTTTCCCAGGTGGCTATTGATGACGTCTATTCTATTATCTATCATTCATTTTCTAAACAGGAAAAATGAAAATGCTTCATTGGAAAAAAACATAATTAACATTGCCCTCTTGTAAAATATGTATGGGCATTTTTATCAAATTTTTCATTTTGGTGATGATGCATCGTTTCGACCACAATCGATAAGAAATGCTACACTTGAAACCAATTTTCTCAAAGAAAATATACTATTTTAAGGGTTACTGTAATATTTCAATCGACTCGAACTATTATCCATCCTTTACAAACATTGAAACAACCGAAAATACTAAAAGTGGTGATGATTTATTACTACAATTTTTCACGCGCTGAATTTTTCTTACCGAAGTTTTTTGAGGCTGAAAATTTTTTGTAGGAATCTTATATATATATATTAATATACAAAAAATATATTTTAGATAGGTGTGCCGGTGATTTGGAAGTTACAAAAAAATTCCTAAAATTGCGATGATAAATGATTGAAATTTATCTAAAATTAGCGTTTGTTACCGTAATTTTTTTACCGTTCGGTTTAAAAAAAAAAAATAAAAAGGACACCGTATTCTACTTAGTCTACTCTATAAAATGGTACCAAACGGAAATATGTGCCTATAATAGATCCACAGTATGGGATTTTAGAAATATAGTATCGGAAAAGAAACAGAAGGAAAAAAATCACTTTTTTGACTGTTATAGTTGTTTATCAATAACTAGGCGGAATTTCATGTTAGAAAACTGTTCTACACTTGTATAATATATTTGTAAATTGGTAAGTGCGTAAACGAAGTCCGAATGAGATTTCAAGGCGTTAATTCTCAGAAGTCAAAACTGTTTCTTCTCAAATAACTCTTATATACTATAACCTTTATTTTAAGATTATAATTGTGAATATTTTATTAATTTTAATTATTATTTAATTTATTTGTTTTTTAACTTAAAGAAAGCCGTTTGAGCGCCAGCTAGTTTTCCTCAAAAACCAGCAAAAGAAATACAATTAATAGAGTTTACTTTAAGAAAATTCCAGGCTAACACAGGACCGCGGAGAGGGCGGGGTAAGGGAGTATTCACCGAGCTACCGTCTTAAAAGAGAACATAGAATTTATTGAAAGAGATAAATTCGGAAACATAGCACTTCAAAATTAATGATTCAAGCGGATAAAAGAAATGAGATTGACGAATAGCTGTTCGCCAATTCTCAGAACACACAAGATTTAGTTGAAAATACAAATGATAATTTTAAATGATCAGAGAGAGAGAGAGAAAAAAAACTTAATTACCTGTACTTAGAAGGGCGTGACAGAGCACGCGCCTTCCCCTGACTTGACTTCGGGTCATTTTTCAAATTTAAATTCAATTCTTCCGTAGTTTAAATAATAATTTCCTGGCTTAAAGCCGAATCCAACAATCGATTCTTACAACTGGGTGGCTCCTTCCACACCCAGGGAAATTCAGTTTGTTTAACGAAAGAAAGCACTATGTACGATTTTAAAACGACACAACGAACGATGCCACGATGGTCGACTTCAAGCACAGAGTGGTCGAGTTATCTCTCTCTTCCTGCCTCGTGGCGTGCTCGGAAACAGGCAGCGCCAATAGGCCGAAACTAAATTAATTCCCTATAGATAAAAGTAGGACAACCGACGACCAATCATTTGAGTTGACACGCCGGTCCCAGAGATCGCGCTAGATGGTCAATTGCAGGCGACCGGCTGATTAGCTGCCATCTTCCTGGTCGTTATTGTGCACGGGAGTCACATCCGTGCACCTTGACCAGGATCCTCTTCATGCCTAAACGATGCGGATTGGACGTCAGTGTGATAATGTGTGTGTGACCCTGAGCTCCAGTGGCTCAGAGTTAATATGAAACAAACAAGAAGTGTGATATTTTAGTTGTGGTGCGAGTGAATGAATTTTTCAGGTTCCGGATTGTTGTCTGGTTGGTCAGCTGATTTCGTAGAGCTCATGTCAGCTCCAATCAGCTGACAGGTTGTGTGCAAACAACCAACACTCTGTGCTGGGAGTTTACCGCGAACAAATGAATTTAAAAGGTTAAATAATAAAAATGTGCGTGGTATAAAATATACCACGTCACAATACATATATATTTAGAAATTAAAAATACCCTGGAATCTCAATTATTTTCGTGTATCGATTGGTCGACGAAAAATTAATATAAATGTATCCATCCCTATCCAAGCCTATCTCTTTTGTAATCTACAATAATCTCTTTCTTTTTGAACCTCAATATTTCTATCTTTCTGTATCCTTCGTCTATCTTCTACTAATTTATCCATATGTATCCTTATACAATCATTTCCATCTTTACCATTCCTATCCATCTCTATCCTTTTATTGTTAGTGATTATACTCACAAAGAGATTGAAACAAATAGAGATGAATAGACGGGAAATAAATGAAGATATTGAACATATAATTTATATATTTAACAAAGATATTGAAAATAATAAAGTTAAATAAACAAGGAATAGATTGAGCTCGTTTGGATGAATGATTCTGGGTTTTACAACACAACTCCTAAATCTTTTGTTAGCTCAGTAGACTAAATGGTAGACAGCGATCTCAATGCGCTTAGTTTCACGTCTCTATAAAAATAGAAAATCTCTATCCTTTTCTATCTTTTTACTTCCCACAGGGTAGTAAAATATAGATATATAGTTGCCCACAAGCAAATCAAATCATTTTTAATATGAAAATTTTTTCAGTGCTTTATACCTATAAATTTTATAATTTGAAAACAAAATATTTTGGTTTATTGGCATTGGTTTATATGGTTGCAGATAAAATTGGCTAGAGCTTCATGGCACATTGATATAAGTTTCTACATGAATAGCTAAAATCTCACTTCAATATCTTTCCCATATCACAACTCGCTTTGTTTCAGCATTTACTCGTTGCATAAATGTCATTTCTAGCCGGCATAGGTGTCGAATACCGCGACAATTTCGTACCGAAACATGTGCCTAGGTCACGTCACTCTTTTTTGAAGGAAAATGAGCATACAAATGTACGTATGGGAATTTCATGGCATTTTTTCATGGCATTTTTCACACCCGTTGACATTAATGGCCGGAAATATAATGGAGGCCTCGCTAAATGATTCTGTTGTGTGTTTGTACTTTAGACGTCTACGCCGCGATTGTTCGTGTTAGTTGAACTCACACTGGACTATAAACTTAAAATATAATAGCTGCAGGGCTGTACGTAACTATCAAATACCGTTACGAGACACACCTGTGAGCTTTCAACCTCCAATTTCCATCACTTTTTATCTTGCATGTTAATACATTAACGAAGCTGATAAATTCCATTAGTGAACAATTGTATTATTTAATTAGAAGTTTTTTTAAATCGACTGAAATTATTTATAAAAATGAAAGAGAATATATTTCTGAAAATTGTAAAAATATAAACTACGAGGGTTGCCTTTTATGTTTTGAAACTAATAATCCCATGTTGCAGCGGATGTGTGAGAGTTCGCATTGTCGTGGTAGAGGATGATTCGTCTTCGGCGGCTGGTTTCCCTCATGTTTTTCAAAAATCTCCGGTAAATCTGCATCCGATGTTGCTCCAACGGTACAGTTTCTACGTGGCGGGTTTTTCTAAAAAAACAGGCAACCGTTTGCTGCGAAGTGCTTTGTGCGCGAACAATTTTTGTCGGATTTGGCTTATCTTGGAAGACCCACACAGTCGACTGCTGTTTAGTTTCAGTCTCATAAGCATAAATCCATGTTTTGTTACGATGTCATAGACATGTTTTGAAGCACCGTGATCGAATTTTTTCAGCATTTGTTTTTACCAATTCACACGAGACTTTTTTCGAGTGATTGTCAAGTATTGTGGGATTCAACGTCAACAAATTTTTTTGACAGCCAAATGTTGATGTAAAATTGCTTGCATGCTGGTCCCACTAATTCCTAAGGATGTCTAAATCTAATCCCGTGCAGAAATTTATACATGGCCCTTTATACAAGGGTCTGACCAGTTTTCCATACGTCTGATGTGGCCCTTAATGGAAAAACTGGCAAGGCCCACACAAGGCTTGTAACGCTTTGGCACTCTATTACCCTACTTCAGGAAAACTGGCCAGAGCCTTATATTTTAATTAAATCAGTCACAATGGGGTTAACTGGTACCCCAATTGGTGTTGATCCTAATTCACGCATACTGCGGGCTGCTTACTCATCCAACGGGAGAGCAGTTCACTTTTGTGGGAGAACCATTCACCCATAAATAAGGCAACTGCTCGCCTACAGCAGCTCTCCGTTTTCGTGGGGCAACCCACAAACGGACTAACCACTGCACCAAAACGATGCAGTGGCTACCTCCACCGGTGGTGGCGCTTCTACTTTCCTCTTTGCGCGACTGTTCTCTTAACGTTTTTTCCGTGTGGAGTATAGGCATAAGGAGACCAATGTAATGTAACGCAAAATAAGAACAGTTTTCGGGAAGTGCACACTCCTGAACTTCCCGTGCGTGGCGCTAGTATGAACACATATACAAAATGGCCGCCCATTTGTAAATATAATAGGCAGCCATTTTTGTACATGTGTTCATACTAGCGCCACGCACGGGAAGTTCAGGTGTGTGTACTTCCCGAAAAATATTCTTATTTTGCGTGAAGTCCATGTACAGGACTTTGGTCTCCTTATGTCTATACTCCATGCTTTTACTGTTTCGACTGTTTCCAAGGGGTCATGACAGAAACCATGGAAACGTCAAAACAAAAATTTTAAATATGTTACATTCTGTTCAGCAGAGACGCTGAAGTAATTTTAAATTAAATTATTTTACTTCGGAACTGCATGAATTATTCCGAAAATCCACGATTAGTGTAATTGTGGGTACTACTGCGGAAAAAAATTTAAGACAACTTTTAGAAATAAAAAACAAGTGTTTGAATGAGAAATTCATATTTAATTAATAGAATTCAGTTGTTAGAACGTGGAAAGAAATTAGATTTACGTGAAAAATGCGAATCTAAAAAAATGTATCATGTAAATAGGTAAAGGTTAGGTTTGCATGTCAACTCTTATGAATTGTTTCAAATCATTGTATACATTCTGTTCGTGTGTTTTGCGCCTAAGCAAGGCCGACAAAAGTACTCAACGAACTTCGTGAGTCTTCGTTGGTTTCCGTCGCTGGCCCAGCGTGGGCAGCGTGAGCTAGCGTTCGCTGAGTGGGGATCTGTTCGCTTCTACACTCTGTTCGAGTTAGAGCATTTTTTTGTATTTCGCTATTCTGTTCCAAGTTCTTTGTATAATCTTCTCTATAATTTATTGTTTTTGAGCTGTGCTCTGTTCTTTCTTTTGTTTGTTCATTTTGTGTGTGTGTATATATATATATATATATATATATATATATATTTTTGTTTTTTGACTATTTATCTTGTTGTACAAAACTACTTTCCATCAGAACATTTTAAATCTTAGATATTTTCCACCTTTTCAACCAGACTTTATAAAACAAACATTCTTACTCTATAAATCGAAATAGTCAATTATTTCAACAAAAGAGATCAAACCAGAATGTTTATTGTCTAATAAACCTTATCATCAGAGTTTTTCCGAAACTACATTTTCTTTCCGACGCAGATTTGTTCCCTGATATCCGAACATCATAAGGGTGGAGGTAAAATTCGATTTAAGACCCGGTTTACGACAAGCTGATGTGAACGAACTCTGGAAACGCGCCCGAAAGTCGGATAGCCAGACGCATATTCGGTGTGCGTGCGTGAGGAACCCGGTTGGGAGGGTGATGGAAGTTGTAGACTCACCCCTATCCTCCCTTGCCTCTCATTCGGCGGAGAGAGGATCTGGCAGGGGCGAAAAACGGGCCTGAGGAGGGGTAGGAGATTTGTCTGAAAGGGGTGGGTTGCGTCTGGTGGCGCGACTTGACCCCGGTTGACCCGAGACTCCTCTTTCCTCTTCCTCCTCCCACCTCACATCACCTCATCCACCTACCACCCACCCCCAACCCCTAACGCTCTCGGCGTCTTGCCATCCCTGCTGCCGTGGGTAATTATTGATGTGTCCGCCACTGCTGCCGCCACCGCCACCCCCCCCACCTACCCCGGCCACTCAACTCTGTCGCCGTCACTACTACCATCGCCCCCGGCATTCTCTCCAAGTACAAGTGCGTGTGCACGCACCACCCACGCGCGAGTCGAGTACGCACGCACCGACACCCTCCATTGAAATATATATGAGGGCCGTATTCCGTCTCTGTGAACGCTCTAACGAATTCACGAAATTGCAAGGTCTTTATGATAATTAGGGGTTGTGAAGGGCTGAACGTTTCACTGCTTCTTTTAATAAAGTAGATTCTTTCTCGTGTCTCACTTTATCTAGTTTATTTTACCTAAGGTATAATAAGGTATAATAAGGTATGTTAAGGTATATTAAAATATTTTATCGCCCATTTAAGATTCTGATGAATTCTATGGTTTTTATACTGCTAATTATTATTATTAATAATATTATTGATATTAGAGTCGGATTAATTCAGATTGCAAACTTTATAAGTAATATTAATAAACTTGATATTCCGAGTTCTCGATCTAACTTAACAGTTCTTTATGAAATTATAAATAATGAACTTATAGATTGATTCGTAATTTCTAGAATTATTCCTAAAAATACTTATTTTACAGAATATTCTTCACTTTTTCAAATTATAAAGTTTTCAAAACATGTGACAGTTAAGCTTGTACAAGACGACGAAAGTGCACGATGCTATCGATCAGATATGTAGCATCATAGACAGAGTGGGTAGCCTCGTTAACAAAGTTCGTTACCTCTCCCTCCATAAGCAAACTAGCTTGAAACTTTGCACTTTGCTTAAGTAGTGTACAGTCTACTACACAAGATATTATTTTACTAGATTCGGAAGCTGCACTTTTTCTCCATAACATCGAATCCGCTTTTCCGGACATTTTTCTAACATCTGTTTTCCCTCTTCCTCTAAAATTAATTCAGAAAAAATACTGACAAATGACAATATTGCATGACAATATTGATTTACAGCAGATATCTATACATTTCAGTAATATTTCTAATACTGTCACGCAATACTGCAGAAAAATTGCGTCAATATTGCGTGCTGTTGGAATCACCATACATTTCAACCACACAATTAGTTCTCCAACATTTCAGGTTGAATTATTTACTATAATGCAACACACTGAAAAAAATTGCATGAAGCTTACATTCTGCGACACGGCGATTATTTCCTGTTTCCACATACCGGACAAGGAGACACGTCCACTAGAAATTCCCGGTTAGGCATGAACGACCATTCATCGCGAGTTAACGTCGAGTTTACATGTATAATGCCCCGTAAAGTGTTTAAGCGTGATGAAATGGGGATGAAGAATTGCAGCAGTGTTTAACATGGCTGTCCCCTTCCTGTCCCCTTTCTGTACTCTTTCTGACCCCATCCTGTGACCTGTCCCAGACCTTCAGGCCAGTACTGCTTACAATATATAGGGGAAGCTCCCACGGTGTTAAATACCCGCGGCGCGCGACCCACTGGCACACTGTTTCCATGCAAATTCTGTTTACTCTCGCTCTAGAGAAGCAACGGGATGCGAAGCACGTGTATGGGGACACACATCCTGCTGCCACCCTTCTACCACCACATGAAACCACTCCTGGTCTGGTTTCCCCCTGTTTACTCCATTATCCTCATCCTCCCTCTCACCCTATAAAATTTACCCGCAAGCGTTTTATTTTAAACGTCTTATCTTTCACTTATATATTGATTTGAGTTACAACACTACAGAGGGTCTACAGGGTGTCTCCTAAATTTATTCCATGAAATTCTCAGAGAATTATACTTTTCGAGTGTAAAGTCAACTTAAAAGCCAAATCTCCTATCCGAGTCCAAGAAGAGGAGAATAATAAATATGTATATATTATGCCTGCATAGTCTTACCAGAACTTTCCATTTTCACTTAGATTTAGTGGCGTAGCCTACAACTCTCTAATTCTGTCTCAAGTAGAAAATTCTCGTTATGGTAAGACCATAATTTCAAGCAGAAATGCAGCTTGAATTATTATAATCGATAAACGACAGTATAATCATTTCATACACAGATCTATCTGTAAAAAACACGGAGAAACATGGATATTAAAAAGTAATATCTAGCTTTTTAACTATGGGACGACTATCTAGATATATTTAAATATAATATCTTGAGATTAAAATATATAATCCAAATATTCTAACATCCAATATTTTAATCTCCGTGCATGTATCAACAAAATTTGGGATAGGAGTTATTATTATTATCATTATCATTATTATTTATTTATTATTCTTCTAAATGCACAAGCTGCACTTTCTCAACCAGAAATCCTGAAAGTTTTTCTATCTTTTATGTTGGATTCGTATTTTCTTCTCGGGTGAGATCCTTTTCCGAGTTCGTTGATGTCAGCAATGCCAGCAAACTCAGCTTTCGGTAGATAGCAGATCTTGCACTTGTGTGCGTAATTGCGTGGGGACGTATGGGCACAAGCTCTACACGTAGAAGGTACATACGATTTCAAGAATAAGAGTGTGTGTGTGTTATTCTTGCGCGAGTATATGAGTAATTATGTGTGGGATTTGTGTGTGTACTGTGTATATGTGTGGGGCAAAACCCCATTCTCCGTCCCGTGAGGTTAGACCCTAGGCACTTCTATGACCCAACACTACGAGCGACCTGAGCCGAGCCGAGTTACCCCCTTCTTCATCCCCCACCGCCAGCCGCACACCATCGAGCAGCTTTGAGCTTCCAGCTTTTTGCAAGGGGTTCAACCACCTCGCTCTGAACGCGACGCACGCAGACCTTAGACTCACGCAATCCCCGAAACCTAGCCTCCAGAGTGGCGTAAACGGAATACCGATTTCGCAAAGGTCGAGTACGCTGCGCCGATTTCTCAACTTGAGCGTAAGTGAATTGCCGCCTACTGCATCGAAGATGAAAAGCTCCGTGAGCTTTAGACGATTCCTTTGAGGGTTGAGGACCTAAATTTTGAAAGAAGGGGCCAAACAAATATCGGAGTTAAATTAATTCTATTTAAAGCAAGGAACATATTTGAGAAAGGCAAAATCTTTGTTTTCAATTATTTAAATGTACCAAATTCTCTCTTGGTCTTATTCCTTTTCTAATTATAGAAATTTATTAAATAGTGAAGCAGATAACTAGGTTTATTTTTTCTTTTTATATAAATATTTAATGATAGATTTATTATTTTTTAATGATAATTGTTTTTAAATAGCATACTAGCTTAAATTAAGTGAGTATAAATAAATTAATAGGAAGTGTGTTCTGAATATTACAAGCGTGCATAGCTAAAACTACAGTGATTAGGAAATTTAATTTGCTGTAAGCTGTATTATTCAGTGTATACTATATTAATTTCTAAAACGTATAATCTGTTTTCGCCATTTTATAACGATGTTATATTAAGCTAGGAATATTACAGGTGCACTATACCCCGCGGGAAATATTGTGTGGATAATTATTAATATTCAAATAAGTGCACAAAAGAAATAACATAACATGGTTCCAACTTGAAATTTACAATTTTAAGGCCTTCAAAGTATGTTGTGGTTTTATGGATTTTTAAGGAATTTTAAGTAATGTAATAAGATTAGCAAGTCAAGATTATTTTATGCTTCCAAGAGAAAAACTTTCAACTACTCATTTGGTAAAGATGATGAAATAAAGGCGGAAGCTTAAAGTGCCAGTCGTCGCTTCCTTCAAATCGATGAAATTACAAGGATTCCGTTCAGTAGACTAAAAACAGAGAAGTCGACTGAACTCGGTTGTTCTCATTATCGTCTCGTCTTCGATTGTTCCGCTTCGCTAGCTCGTACAGGTGCGAGCAGGTACACGCCGCATTCCGCTTCCTCTCTCAATTCTAAGAGTAAAGGGCGAGCGTAAAGGAGGCTGAGAGAAAAGGAAAGCACGAGCTAAAATGAGAAAGATGGTTGTACATTACGCCATCCTGGAAAATGTCGGCCGCTCTTTGATTACGTCCGACAAGGAGAGAAAGAGCCACACAATTACCGAAGGAAGACGTAAGATGAAAGACGTTAGATGGAAGACGTAAGATGGAATTCGTAATACTGAAGATTACGTACGCCTTAACCGCAAATTAAAATACACGAGTGAATTCAAATTAAAATTCAAACTCAAATTCAAATTCAAATTCAAATACTTCGAAGAAAAGAGACACTCAATACTATTTCGAAATTTTCGAATGTCTCTGTCAAGTGTCAACTTAACGACTCCGAAAGGAAGAATAACGTACAGATCCTATTAACAAGCTTCGTTTCGTTAATGGGAATCGATTCTGAAATCCGTTGCGTTCGAGTTCTTCGCGTAGTGAAACGACCTATAAGTTACATATGCAAGATAAAGTGCTTCCTGTAATGGCAAACTGGAATCTGGTCTGCAGGTGAACTTCCTTTTGTCATTTCTGAATCAGAAGTCAACCGGATGGCTCGCATGAATAAGTCAAGAACGCTTCTAGTCTGTATCGCTCGACATATGACTGCAATGTATACTTAAGGTTCTCTGATATCAGACGTAGTTCATTAATAATGCAACGATTCTATTACAACACTCGGCGCAGGACTTGACAGATGTCAATCTCGTCGGCGAATGAGTTTAAGAAATAATAATAATTTATGAAAACCAATGGATTATCTTTCATCAGTAGATAAAGTTATATTATCTTCTATCTGTCTTACCAAAAAAGGCAACAATTTCGATGAAAATAACTCTGGGGGAGATTAAACTTTCAGTGTATGATAAAAGCGTATATTTTTCGGACAGAAAAATCTGAGTTAAAATTACACATTATGGATGTATAGAGATTAGAGACCGTTTATATAATAAATGTCCATAATGTAGTAGGTAATTGGCAGTCGCGGGATAATTTCGTAATAAGCTCAATTTAAATATTTTTTATTTCATCCGCACATAAAGAAACAAATGCGTATAATGTGGCACTTGTGGAAGCCATCATATTCCTTGCCATCATTTTTGCCTACAAGCATAAACACTTGTACGCGTTGCGTTCATATAAGATACATAATTGCGTAATCTACTTCAGCGCCACAATCAACCCCTGCGAACATAATTTTATACGTGGGTAATTGTGTGTGTATATTGTATACGTGTCTGAGCATATTCATGTATGGAATAGGTGTAGACCTTACGCTTGACAAAGTAGAAAGCAGGGCTTCGTAGACTGCGTGCGCCAATATAATATGGATGCATGTGGTGTAGATGTTGCACAACCTTCACGGATAAGCCAGACACTCGATTAAAGGGACAATTTCAAAAATGATTGTATGATACGCATTATGTGCTTTTTACAAACAAAACGTACCGCATGCATAGATGCTCTGAAATAATGATGAAATCTCTTTCTGGAAATAACTACCTTTAGTAGACATTTTATATCACAACATGTTTTTTATATTTTTACTACATAAAGCAATATATTATTGATATTGTATAGATAATTCCTGAAAATTCATCGAAAATCTTCAAATTTATAAATCTCTGAAATTTTTTCAATATATGCTAACACGTTTTCAACAGTGGATTCTCGTCTAGTCACTCTATTTTAAGCAATAAAATTAGATTTTATACATGAAGTTGAATTTATCTGGTTGCTTTTCCATATTCACACTGGTCGGCTTAAATAAATGATAGAATATTTAAAATAAATCCGTAGCGTTATTTCTAAATGCAGATCTCGAGACTAGCAAGGACTTGAATTTTCCGAATTTCCCAGAGTGGAGAATAATAATTAGACCCGTTTTCGTCGCCCAGCATATCGGATTTGCGCCTAACGCGGCCTATGTCTTAGGAGCGCTGAAGCAGGACCCGGACCTAGGTGGCTGGAGGAAATACTGTGGAGGAAATACACAGACGGCGATATCGACCGCCCGGACCTGCCCCACGCCACTTTCACAGTCACATAGGCTACCCACCACCCGCCGCGTTTACCCCACTACCACACTCAAGTATCTTCCCTACCGTTTGCACATTTACGCGAAAAAACCTTGTGTATCCACACATACACACGCGCTATGCACACATACACATACACACACATTTCTGTTTTTGCGAGATCTTCTTCCGTATCGTAAAACGGCCTTTCGCACGTGTCTCGCCGACGCCACTTTCTTATGCACCTGACCCAACGGAAATACTGCCTCCAAATTATAAAAAGAACATTTCATAATGAAACTTTCAAAAATAGGGGAGGATTAAGGCATATTTTCATCACCTGTTTGAGGCAATCTCTTCCTATTTATCGGAAAGGTCCTAAAAACGCCTTGAGACGTTCGTGCCCACTTTGGTTCTTTTCGATACATAGAAACAGAATTTCAGTGAAAAGCGAGTTATAAAACTATGGACAACGAAGCATTAATATTTTAGTTCTATAAATGATAGCAAAGTCTGTAAATGGTAGGTAGTCCTCTGATACTCAAGTACCGTGTAAAGCTCTTGACACTTAGGCGTTGATGGCGCTCAATATTGGAAAAAAGAACCGTTTTACAAGATAAATCTTCTAAGTCTGTGCCAATTCAGCGCTCACGAATTTTCATCGATATCCCAAAACTACATATAAGCTCTAAAATGCTCGGAATGAACTCCTGGTGAAGAATAGAGAAGACGTATGGATATGAAGACTCCAACTACTTAAGAAAGGATTTGAACCGCTACTTCTTAAACATCTTACCCTCTCAATCTGAATTATTCAAGTCTTATTAATTGACAGAAGTTCCTTGCTAATTCAACTGATGTTAAAGAATTTTTAGATAATTTCGAAACTAAAGAGATTAGTTCGACTTTCGCTGGTGAAACCATAAGACATGATATGAAATGGTATGAAATGAACATTTGGTTATTATTAAGGACAGTGGATCGTTGGCTGACAGAAGAGAACAACAGTGGCATCATCACCGGCACCAGCGACTGGAACAGAGCTGTTAACACAGAGAGACGTGTTGGGTGAGGGTGGCAGGTAAATTCCCACCCAGCCGCGATACGGGGCCAACGTTGTGACGCAGTCTCTCCCTAGTCTAGACGCACTCCACACCGACGTCCATCCATTGCCACCTACACAGCCAAGAATTTACTGCCCTGTCGTTAATGCCATCGTACTCGCAAATACACCTAGAGACCCACACGGGGAAGGATATACGAGTCGTAAACTCACACAGGAGCGGAGAAAGGTACTCACGATGCGACGCCGCGATGTGACGAGCAATGGAGGGTGTGCATCCATCCCCCTTGTCCGGATGAGAGCTTAAGCTACGAGCATAATGAAAAGCAGATTAAAAACTTTTCCCGTATAGTTGAGTATAAGAGATGCGCTGGGGTTCGATCGGAGGAGTGCTTCTCGACCTCTGCTTCCTCCTTCCTTTACTTCCTTTATGCTGTAATGTTTCTTCTTCAAGAGAGACCATTAGTCACTACCGACGCCGTAAAATCGAATTATTACGTCGGAATAGGTCACTTCCAACAGCATGTCAGCGTCGTTACGTCGACGTACGTTACCTAGTGAATGAGAGATGACTTTTACGACCCCGCGACCTGGTCCCTGCCAAATCGATTGGGGCTCGTAATTTACACTAGTTTTCCTGGCCTGGTTACACGCACGACACACTACTTTCACGAGAATTTGGGACAACTCTGCATTCTTGATTTAAAATGCATCCAGGGTGCGTTTCAGTATATGCTTTGTTATTTCTACTAATTCTCTCACTTTGGTGATTTTACATTCATTACGTTTTTGCTTTGAGATTGCTCAAAACGATTGGAGAAACATTTTAATTTTCTTTCATTCTAATTTTACAAAATCATCTTTGCAATTCCAATATTAATATATATATATATATATATATATATATACATATCAATTTGATATAAAGTAAAATAATTAAATAATATCTTTTTCTACGTATGAAGTTTGCAAGTCGACAGTGATGTGTGGAAAAAAAACTGAAGCAATATCGCTTCGTGCTGATAAAGACCGATATTTAAAAGTTTACCGAAGTAAAGGGTTTCCTGCCGTTTCTCTCGCAACATCATTTTTTATGGTCAAGTTGGCACGAGAGCCTGATTGCATCCACAAAGTTTTCTGCAACGTCACTTCTTTCCACGCCCGTCGAAGCTTTATTAAAACGGTGGGTATATCGCCCGTTATATCTTATACGCGCATATATATGGACTTGTATTTAAGGTTTTGAATTTCAAATGAAGCGACCGTTGCCTGCCATCCGCCATTGATATGCGAAATATCGTCGATGGCACAGGCGACCCACTCTCGTTCGTATATAAAATCCGGAAGGGACGGGTTTTGTCGCGTAGATATTCCAAACGTTGCGTTTGTCGCCACATTTTCTCAGAATCATTTTGAGAAGATTGGCAAGTTTCCTTCAGCGAAAAACGACCCTTCACTCTCAGAATACATTTCCATGGCACTGAAAATTGCTTCACACATCATTTCGATTTTGTTCCATAAAAAAAACGAAATGATCGTAAATCTAGAAAATTGTTAGGAAGAAAAATCCACTCGGAAGTCGGTTGTTTGATCTCCTAATTTACTCAGTTATTACAAAATTTATTACAATAGAAAAACCTCAAGCCATGAACTGATGAAGGGTTTAGTACTACGTTGAAAAGTATACTCCAAATATTTGTACGAAACTTGTGTAAATATGATGAAGTTAATTCAGTGAATTTTCTGCCAACGCGTCTGACCAAACACGGACTTTTCTACTGTATTAAATTCTACCTCTTTTACTTCAACGCTTACACCAGAGAAAATATATTCTATCAAGTCTAAACATTTCTTTCCTGTACAGTAGATTTTTTTTATTCAAAACAAACAAGATACATGAAATTCAAAGTATACAGACAATTTATATTTTATTCTACAGCTGATTCTACATGTTATTTTTCACCTCTTTCGCCACATCTCCTTTTAACATCCCGTTTTCTCATCCCATCTTCCTAATCCTCTTTTTCAATCTTTCAAAACCGGGTTTTCATAATTTTCCAACCCCCTTTTTCTCACCACCTTTTTCAATCTTCCTTTAGAACTTCAGAACTTTAGAACATAACTTTTCCTCATATATGCAAAATACATAAATTACTGGTAGAAATATACTCGGCGTTGCTCGTCTAACCAAAACACACAGAGATATTCAATTTTATACATAGAAACATGATATCCAGTTACTAACACACAGACGCTTTTTAATTTTTAGTATCCTCTTGACATAAAATAAACGAGAATTTCCAAAATCAATTACTATTCCCTTATCTCGAAGCAAGATTTTAAAAGTTAAATCATAAAACGTTTAACTAATTTCAAATACCAAAAAAGCATAATTTCATAATTAATTATTATATTTACATCTGTAAGAAACTATTTCTGACTCCTTTAACATATGCTTAAACTTCGACTACGTCCCTGAACTTGAAAATCTGAATCCTTCATCTCCAACTTTCTAAAGTCCGTCCTGAAACTCTAGAAGATATACACAAACGTAATCCTCTACTTTCTCTCAAAATTACCTAAAATTACCTCATAATAATATCCCGAGGAATATCCCACACAAATCCTGTTTTGTGTTCAAAACAGATCTAATTCTACATTACAAATTTTCAACATTTTTACCCTTGTTTGAAAACTGTAGTTTTAATTTTGACCTCCTCCTTCTCCTTTTCCTAAAACCCACCCTCACCTCCCAAGCGTAGGTTTATTGGTGCGATCCCTCTCCTATAGCTCCCTGAATTAGTAACGTAGTTTATGGACGACCAGTTAATCCATAACAGCGGATGATCATCGTCAATCGGAATCGCGAATATGCAGTCAGCCTGAAAAAAGTAAAGAGGAATCTGTTTCGCTGGAATGGGATTCCGTACACGCGATGCCACGTCGTGTGCTTTTCGATTGATCAGATGCTGTCATCGGCGGTATCTCGCCAACACGTACCTGCCTAACATCCTCGTACTAAATTCCCCGGTACACGTGAGCTTCTACTACGCACATACACACATATATACACACTCATACATTCCTATACCCTCACACACATACATGTACACTTGCATACACCTGGAAACATATCAACACATACATACGAATGCATCTACACAAAGATCCACAATCACGTGCAGTTTCACCTCTACAAATTCGCAAACCACGCAGACGCTTCAAGAATACCTCACCGTCATTCTCACAGACGTGGGTGCCCCCCACGTACACCAAGCGGAAGACCTTGCAAGAACATCAGCAAACGCGGTGTATACGCAGACACGCGCGAAAATTACGACCTTCGCTTCGCGTCTGGATACATCGCTCGAGTGAACGAGCCAGCGCCAGCGGACGACCAGGGTTTATAGGGTTGCGGCAGATACTGTGGGGGGGAGGGGGGAGTGATGAGGGGATGTGCGGGTTTTTGGGGAAGGGTCGACACTCTACAAGGACTCACACAACGACGCGGTTTTACTGTTTCGGAAGTCTAGCCGCCCCTAGCTATCCACCCCCGAACCATCTAACCCTCAGGACTGCCAATCCTATCCAGCAACCCCCCCTGACTTCACTGCTTATACGACCTTACTCACCCCTCGGCCAGACTAGCACACTACCCAAATCCCGTGTACAGTATACACACACACTCTAAAGAATTGTAAAGAGAGAATATTCTATTGAGAACGGGAATATTCCGAAGAAAGTTCTCTGGAATATTCGCGAGTTTCAGAGATTTCATAACTGAAATGTTATGAATGTTCATATGAACGATGAAAAAAATGTTTTTTTTTTCTTCTGGTGGGAATAGTTTCAGGGTGTCTCCATGAAATTACTGGACAATTTCTGCATTGCAAAATTGCTACTGGCTTCAGATGTTGCGTAATTGCAGAAAATTTTTAAGTATTATAATTTCAATTATTAGAAATGATTGCAGGTGATTGGAGGTAGTTTCAGATGATTTTAAATTATTTAAAAGTGACTACAGGTAGTTAAAGTGATATCAGTCATTTCTAAGTGACTGTAGAAGATTTCAGATTATGTTGAAATGATTTTAATTATTAAAAATTATGGCAGGGGATTATCCTGACTTTATCTGACAATAAATTGTACAAATCGATTTCGAAAATATCTTCTCTAAACGCATCACGAATATTACCTGATTTTAAATTCTCGAAAATCCGAAAATACTATAGACTAGCACACTACCCAAGTCCTGAACCCACACCCTAATTCTATCTCACCCTCACATACATCCTCATCCAACCTCACCAACACCAATTCTTATTTTCTCTTTCTCCCTTGTTCTCTTTGTCGGAGTGTCTCGTTTCCTCCCATAGTCATTCCGCTTTATCTCTTCCGCTCTCTTTCACCCCCTTCCTGCTCTTCAAAGCTCGCGTGCTCTTTTTCTAGCTCGTGCAAAAACCACCCTCCAATGCACGATTCACCACTCGCAGCAGTGGATCTACCCCGAATGCACAAACTCTTTCACATCGTCTGTCTGACACGCACGCAAGCCATCGTCAGTGTTTTTGGCACGCGTGTATGTGTATTAACGCATTTTGGGCGAATGTGTGTGTGGATAGGGGTGGAGAGTTTACGTATAAAGTTCGTAAAAGCCACATGGGACGGGAGCGTAATTTTCTTCGGCTACGTGCAGAATCGAGTATCACGTTCTTGATCCATTTCTACCTCTACCCCCTAAAACTCTTTCGGGGTAATAGCATTTTCGAACTGCTTTTGGTGAACGAGGTTGAAGTACCGGAATATTGAGAGCCGTATTTAAATTAGGAAATTAATTGAAATTGGATTCGATCTTACAAGAGACAGAATCACTTTCCGCGCGTGAACCACACGATACTTTTTGTCCCCTGCGGGGTGGGACAAAAATATTTATTACAAGTTCTTAGAATTACTTGAAAAATCTTGGAAATCCTTAAACTACCCTTAAAATCCCTTCAAATCCCTTGAAATTCTTTTAAATCCTTTAAAAGTATTGAAAATCTAATAAAAATCGTCGAAATTCCTCAAAATTCCTCAAAATTCCTCGAATTATTTCAAAAATCCTAAAATTGTCTTAAAATTCTGAGGAAATTCTGCTCAATGTCAGCCTTTAACAATACACGTGATATTGTGGCCATTTTGTAAGAGAAACGGGAGAAGCATGATTGCTGATGGCGATGGGGAGACCAATGCCAACGACTGGGGATGACTAAAGGGGGTAGCAATGTTCTATTGGATCAGAAAGCCCTGGGCAGAGCAAAGGGGTAGCTTGTGCATCCTGCTCTTGCTAGGTGGCTAAGGAGAGGGTCACAGCTTGAACTTACCATCAGGAACTTCTATTCCATCGCCATAGTTGCGTCTCGATCATTAAATCTATATTTCTCCTGTCCAAGTTCGAAACTTCATCTTAATTAATCATTTTCTATTCTATTCCTGTTTTTCATCAATGTCGCTTTTTGGGATTATCACTTTATCCTTGTTGGTCCCTCAAAAATCTCATTTTTTTGAAAATTTCTTTTTAAAAAAGATCCTCTATTCCTCTATCATAGAAAGAATAGAGACTGTGATCTCTGCAATTAGTTCTATCTTTTTCTATTATACTATTTTATGACTTTGGTTCCTCTTTGCAATAATTCTACCCTTTTCCGTCCCATTAACCATTTTTACTCATATTGCGAAAAATTTCATTCTTTTCCACGCCATTTAATAACTATTCATCGTCTTCACTTTTTCAAATTGTCTATTTCTGTATCAGGTCACCGTAATAACTTTCTTTTTAGAGAGGATTTAAAATGTATGCACCTGATAAATTCCAATTAGGCTGAAACTTCAAACTTCTTATCTGTCTATGTTTAAATAGGACAGCCTTGCTGGCACCCTAATAGTCCCAGTCTAGAAAGATAAGAAAACAGTTTTCCTAATAGCCATTTCCTAAATGGCATCAAACTTGTAGAAATGGCTTTTTAAAATTCCTTTCCTTATTCCGGACTATATTTGTACCACATGAAGTGATAACATCAATCGGACGTATGCTCTTATTTAGGTACTTATTCTCGTTGAGTAGATCGACTAGGACAATAAAGCTTTGTGTAGAAGTTGGGTAAACAGAAAATATTGAAGGGTCGTTACGTTCTAATTGGTAACTTGATATCAGAATGACAGAATGTCACACAAATTAGTGCCTCAAGTTTAGTTGGAGAGATGGTTGCATCGAACCGAGCACGCGTTATTTGGAATTTGGCGCACGTAACGCGGTATCCTTTAACCATCCGACACAGTAACATCTGTCGAGACCTTTAATTTAGAGAAATCCTCATGCCTCACTATCATCACGAACATACCTATTCCCTATGTTACCCTTTCCGACAACCCCACCCCTTTCTGCTTCACCTACCAAACTCATCCTTCCAAATACAACCTTGTCAGAGAAGTAACAACATAGTCTAGAAATACAAAGCTGGCAGTGTACACATATATACAAGAGTTTAAGTTTATGGGAATTTTAGGTGTGTTTTCATGAAATTAATACAGAGTTTAGTTTCATGGCCATAAAGTAGATCCAGACGGTAGTAAAGCGCGAAATGGCGAAGGACACTAGCGTCTAGTCTGAAGACCATTAATGGGTCATGGGGCTATACGCTATAACTGTAATCTATAATGATTATACATTGATAAGGGACTTTGACCCAGACTATTACGTTCTCCGGTCGCATTATATATCTTATATCCTTTTATATGATTATAAAGCTTATGAGATAAAAGGATAGCAATATTATTCCTGCTCGCGAAACATTGGATGGACTATTAATAATATTCAAATATACAAAAAAGATACAGCAAAATATGACTCTAATTTGAAATTCAACAATTTTAGACCCTTCAAATAAACATTTCAATTTTAAGGCATGTTAAAATTGGGCTACGTGGTTTGTACATACTTATCACAATTCACAGTCAGTCAATGAAATTTGTGTTACGACTTTGGCTCCAGATATTGAAATACAAAAAAGAAGTCCGCAAGGAAATTTCTTTGTAATATTTTGATATTTTTCCTAGTACGGTAATAATCTCAAGACGAGTTGCATCCCTTATATAATTTATCTTCCCTACATCTATATTCGTACAAGCCTTCATGCAATACAATACCCATCTATTTACACCATCCTAAACTTAAGTTCCTGTTACTTTAAAAAAGTTATAAAACCTGAAACATCTTATCGCATTTTTCCTGAATGTAAAAAAAGCCACTTGAGATATTTGCGAGGTTAACGGGTGCAGATATCAAATTGCAACTAGTAAACTTTCATTGGTTGGAAGTAAAAAGCACAGATAAAATTCGGTTCTAGTTCCGTAGCTCGTCTCGTAATCGGATCTTCGTCCAACGCTGATGTAGCGAAGAAAGGGGTGGGTGAGGAGGAAGGGGTGTTAGGGCTGTTGGTTCTTTGAGGGGTAGGTTAAGGGTTGGAAGCGGAAGTGCAGCAAGACGGTACGGACCATGGATGGGCAAGAGACAGGCAAGGAGCTAGACTGCAAGGATTGTCGTAGGAGGGGGGGGGATGGGGGAGGAACGCAATGGGGGCTTGAAACCGGGACTAAGACGAGGGATGAGAGTGCGAGTAGGGTGAGAAGGAAGGAAGGCAAGACCACCACCTCACCCTCAGCTCTTTGCTACGCCACGCCTCGCCTCACAATGCACCGGATTAGCGATTGTATTGATCCGCCCTCCTAGGATAGACCCTACTACCCCCCTTTCTTCCTTGCTGAAGGAGCCACATTTTGGTCGAATGCATTTCGAGAGGGCGAGCTTGACACTCGGTCTTCTTGCTCAACCATCACCAGAAATACCCATTTCATCCCTCAATCCTCTCATCCCACCATTCCTGCTATTCCTCATATTATTCCTTTTCCTCCTGTTCATCTACACTACACAACACTGACAAATTGCACAAGTGTCTCTGAATTAATCCCCAGCTTTTACTTAACCGTTTACCAATTTTCCTTTTCCTGAGAAAATATTGAAAAATAGGAGTATTATACGCGCGATTTTTTGAGAGATTCGGTTGGATTTTAAGAAACAAGAGATTTTATGCGAATTTTGAGACAGGGATTTTGTAGCTAAATAATAAAAGAATATTGTAATACGTATCTTGAATTACCTAATGAATGTACATAATTTGTGAATTACATTAAGAATATGGTACTAATTAAGAAAATTACTCTAACTACCGTTACTCATTCAAATCTAAACGAGTTACACCTTGTAAAACAAACTTATAAATTTCAGGAAAACAAAAGGAGTGCGAAATCTGATAAGGCAACGAGGAGAAATGCATGTATATATGGAAATAAGAAAAGGAGCTGCTTTATCTCTCCGAAGTGCGAGTAAGTATTCTCATTCATAAAGTCCTCTTGAACTGCCGAAGAAGCAAAAGCAAAAGTTTAAAGGGGTTTCCTGCTTCTTCTGTGAACCACCCTTCCATCCTTGAATATCCTTTACAGGATCGCCAGCTCTTAAGCGAGATGGACCCAAACAAACTGGTGTTCACAAACAACCAAAACTGTGTTACTAGAATAAACTCTGTCCAAAGCATGAGCAATTTACCGGCACAAATGCACATGAATACAATGTAAAATGTACATGGTACCACGACAAAACAGTTTGCAAGAGTGTATCAATGCAAGTGCACACAACAGGGTAGTTACTCGCCCGACACAATATACTCTTTCCTCTAGCATTTCAGAACTAGAAAGAGCAATAAATTCCGCGCATAATGCCTCGTTTTAAATTTCAAGAGAAAAAAGAACTTTATACTTAAATATTATCACCTTCGATATAATTTTTGCAAATTGGAAAATAGAAAAGTATAATATGTGCTGCCTATTGGATCCAATCCAGAAATGGAAGAGTTGTGTTACCTTTAAATATTCTTTTTTATATCTCTGAGTTATTAAATATTAACGGATCAAGTAACTATTAACTAATCTACCAAGAGACCAAGCGAAATAGCAAGCAAAACGGAAATGAACATCACCTGGAAACTTTTTTCTTGTCCATTGCTTATCGCTTGCTCGGATCGGCGAAATGGACGATTGCAAGTTCGTACGCCAATTACCAAGTGATTGCTCGCAAATTATAGGAAATTTCGTTCGAATATTCCGTCTCTCAAATTCTCTCCCAATCCTTAGTGAATCGGTTATAGGTATTTAGCTATCAGTCGACTAACAAGAAATTCAACTACGAGGATGATCAATCGAAAATTGTATTGACAAACGTACATTATCGAAAATTGATTACAGGTACAGAGGACTGTCTAATTAGGACTGAATTCCTAAGAGCCTAACTTTTAAGAGATTTCAAAAGGTTTGTAGGATTTTTAATTTCTTCAAATGAATCAATTCCATTTGAAATTGAGCCATTTTAGTCTACTCCAGACATTCCTGAGCAGATATTTTATTTATGAATATTGCGAAGAACTCTAATAAAAATTTTCATTCATGCATTTGAGTAGCAAGAATCTGAGAATGGAAAGTTTGTTTACTGGCTCATTACAGAAGGGAACTGGAGAAATGATGGTTATTTCTTGAAACGTAAATGATGCTATCTTGCAAATCTTGGAAAAGAGAATTGCATTCTGCGCAAGGGTATATGTTGATCTTGAGGCTATCTGACAGTGAACGAGCATAATTGAATAGTCTTTGTAAAGAAACGTTTGAGTTTTCTGCATTGCGTGCGGGTGTTGGCCCACGCATATGCCACCCACGTATCCTTAATACGAGACGCAGCATCCAGCTGCGTATATAGTTGCACGAGTTTATTCAAGATACAGGGTGATTCTTGAATAAATAATCAAGATCAATAAAATTTTGAGGAATTTAATGATTTCTTATAAGATCCTATAAAATTATAAGTCAAATCAAATTCCTAAACATTTATACTTTTCATAACTTGAGCTTTCCTCTGTTCATCAAGTTCTTTAAATTTTTTAGTAGTTTCTACAAAATTTATATTTTTCTCACTTATATTATATAAGTTCCATAAATTCACCTTCGCCTAAAATCACCTATTTACGCAGTTTTACGTCACAAATAATTATTATAGTTCCAAGAGCAAAACATTCAGGAATTTGAATATATTTAGTCTCGTAATTAAATGAAGAATATTTCGTACACCCTGTAGATGCAATATTGAACATACACCCCCATAGTCTTTGTTTGGTAGACGATAATTGTCCATGAGTCCATGGTCCATCGGTGTAATATTAGTGTTGGACTCTACCACACCTTAGGCCATTGTAAATCAATCGGTGGTCATAATAAACCAGCTGGTCAAACTCTAATAAGCTCACGTTCAATTTTTTCATTCGACTGTATTTATACAATCCCCGGACTCTAAAAAAAACTCTCTAGATTCCCATATTTGTCCAGAAAAACTGCTTAATTTCACCCCCAAACTCGTTCCAAGGGATCTTTCATAAATCACGTGATTTCTTCATTTTATTCAACAAATAATAAATTTTGAATTTTCTTCCTCTGTAGAATTAATAAATTTTTAACTAAAATTATGCGTACAAAGCGAAAACATATATCTCTAATTTTCATTGAGTAAAATGGAAAATGGAATTTTGAGCTTAACACTTGGGTCCAACGCCCTTAAATGTTCAGAATCTCAAGTATATCCTTTATTTTTTTTATTTCAGGACGTATTTTCTGAGGCTGCTCGAGTAGTAATGAACTCGTAAATACCCGGCAATCATCAGACAAGACGTCCAGTATCATGTGATGACGGCGGGTCGCAAGTCGTCATCTTCACCGAGAGATGCGGCAGGTTTATGTCTCCTTCCGTCACGCCTCTGCATGAGTCGGAAATTACACACCTATAAAATTCTCCAGAATAAGACGGAACCAATCGCAATACCCACGTCTGACGTTTCTACAAGATGCACGTGCGACAATCTTGGAAAAAATCGATAATTTCACTCTCAATAAGTCACGGCTTACGATACCTCGACCCTGAGAGTGAGACCAAGACTCTTACGTACAAGAATGCATTTTCTGCAGGCAAACGCTCCACAGAAACTTGACAGGAACGTTACAACGTCTGCGAGTCAAAGGGCTGGCAGACTTATATCCTTAAGATTCGGATTGGAAAAACAGGTTTACTGAATACATTAGTGTACAAGCAGAAAATAATAAAAGTCATAGAAAACACGTTCTTTGACAGTTACATGCTTCAGAAGCGACGAATAATGACTTTTATATGACGATCATGTAATTTGATTGTATTACATGTATACATGTGTACAAGTTGCAGAAAAAGATAAAAGGATTGGTTTTTTAAGGGCGTTGGACCCAAGTGTTAAGCTGAAAATTCTGTTCTCCATTTTACTCAACCAAAATTATTGATAAATATTTTTTTGGTCTGTACGCATAATTCTAGTTAAAAATTGATTAATTCTACTGAGGAAGAAAATTCAAAATTTATTATTTGTTGAATAAATTGACAAATGTAAATTAAATTGGATAAATGATTTGTTTGAACTTTCTTTTCTTCTTTTTCTTGTTTGAACTCTTGACATTCTCGAGACTTTATTAAAGCATTCAGTGTTTCTCTTGGGTAGTTTTTAAGTTACGAGTGATTAGATTAATTGAGCAGTCGAGAAATAAATATTCATATACTTTGAAATTATGCCTCTTGTGTGTAATGGTACTTTATGGTTTAGAAACTTGTGAAGAATATTATAGATACATTAAAAGAATAACTATGTCCAATTTTTTTTATCTACTTAAGGTCGTTGGAACCGAAGTGTTAAGCTCAAAATTCTATTCACCATTTTACTCAATGAAAATTGTAGGTCAATATTTTTTCGCTCTGTAGTACTTATCTTTTTTCAATTATAAGACTGCGTACAGAGAGAAAAAATATATAGTTTCGGTACTTTTTGCATAAAACGAGGAATTCAAAATCTGACTTCAAAATTGAATATTTTAATTTTACTTTTAATCCATATAATAAGATTTTTTTAATATTAGTAATTAGTGACATATAATGAATTGATAAATTTCAAAAGTATTATATACAGATAGTTTAATACAATCAATGTTCAACAGAGAGCACCACTGCACGAAGCTTGCAAAATTTCTGCAAGTCGGTAAATTCTGAGGTACTTCGAATACCATCAGATGCCATTTCTGTTTTTAGAATTTTTTTTTACATTGTAATGTAATAAAGTATAAATATTTAATACATAAATTTTATAAATATAGGGGAACCTTGACTCCTACGCGCACACCCCAGTTTTATTTTATTTATTTATAAAAAAATCATGTGACCTCTTAAACATCCACTTAAGATTGTGATGAAGTCTATGATGTATATTATATTCTATGATATATATTATATAAACATAATTTCCCTTGTGAGTGCAAATTTTGTTTATCTCTTGCTCCCGGGAACACCCAAGTAATCGGTATTCCCCGGTGTACTCCCACCATCAGAACGTGGACCAACTTTATCCTGTTAGTCAATGTCTTTCGCCAACTTGAAAATAATTTTCTCAGTTTTAGGTACATATGTGATATGTAAACATCTCCTTACAATTAAAACGGTTTTGTTCATAAAAATTCATTTAAAATTCCTATTTATTTAACGTACTATTTTTTAGTATCTAACGATTGTGTGAACTGTGAATAACAATTCATCAAAAATTTTTGAAAAACCTTTCAATTTCTATCACTTTTCTACAGAAAAAAAAATAATTGAAAAATGATTTCTGATATAAAGGGATTATGTCGATTATGTAATCGCAGCCACGAACTTCCTGTATATGGAAAATTCTTTGAAAGACATAAACTTAAATTGACTGTAAGTATTTTGCATTATACATTTTAAATGATCCTTCAAATTCTTAAAACCACTTAAAATCTTTCACAATCCTTTAAAATATTTTTAAAATCCCTTGAAATTCATTAATCTCTTAAAATCTCTTAAAATCCCGAGCACAGTCAGTTAAATTTCTGATAGTATTATAATAATAAAATATGATGTACTATAATAATATAATATAATGAAATATTTTTATCCGCTTCTTAATTTCAAAAGCCTTCCAAATAAGACTTTTAAAAATCATGAAAAAATCTCTTGAATCCCTTTAGAATTCTACGAAAAACTTTTTATCTTGAAAAATCCCCTGATACTTCCTTAAACTCTCTTAAAACTCCTCATATTCCCTTAAAATATGAAAAAGGTGCTTTTCAATCAGAATATTTATTAAATATTACAAATTGAATAAATAAGCGTTTATATTCTACCCGAAGTTTTATTACAATAAATCATAGAACAGTTTCTCATATTCCTTTGACATTTGGTATTATTTGTTTTATTGTAGAATAAAATAAAAATGAAGGATTTATCTTCAATTAACTGTTGCTTTAGGGCATCTAAAATCTCTGCAGCTAGTTCTCTACAGCTTGCGTAGGTAATACATTCAAGTCGCAACTAAGTAGATTCATGCAACAGGTGCACGAACGCAGGATAATGTAATATAATGAAGTGCCCAAAGGAAATTATGTGCATAATTAAAATTATGAGCTTTAATAAAATATTATTTTAACGACATTAATTTTCATCGTATATCACATTCTTCTTAACTTTATAGACTCCCACAGCCAGATTATTAATTTATTACGCAAGGATAATAGGTTTAAGAATTTAAGAGTGGAATTACTTGAATTCTCAGACAAGAGTTGAACAATTTCAATTTAGATGGAGCTTTAGATATTGGAAAATTGAAATTTGCATTATCTTTAGAAAAAATTGTGGTATTTTCAACTCTGAGGACAAATCATATATGAATCATTTGAATTTACGTTGTTTATATAATATCATATAAAACGATTTTAAGTAAAAGACGATTTAAGAGAAATATGCAATTTTTTATATAAAATATACTATTGTTTCAGGTTCATAATACAGTGTGTAACTCGTGCATGGGTAAATTAGATAATATTTTAAAAAACAATTTAATATCCAACAACAAAAGAAATGAACAGCCTATCAAGATTACTGAGCGAAAACACGTGATGATTGATGTTGGTACAAGCACAGATATTAATGAAAATTATTGTGAAGGTTCACAACTTCTACATTCCGTGCTATCTGGAGAAAAGCCAGTTGTTGAAAATAAATTTTCAAATGAGTAAGTGTTTCGATTTCCTAATTTAAATTTCCAGAATTCAACACGAGAAATTAGTGTTATCAATTATTACCAGATATGTTCTAAATATTCGGTAAACGAATTTACATTTAAAAAATTAATTTTAGCAAAGTAATCCAGAATCCAACTTGTATTAGAGAAAATCCTGAAAAAATCAAAATTCAGGAAAAAAGGAATCTAATTTGTTTGTTCTGTGAATATTGTAAGAAGAAATTTACCCATACTGGAGATTTAAATAAACACAGAAGAAAACACACAGGAGAGCGACCTTACGATTGTTCAATATGCAATAAAAAATTTTCCCATGCATCCAATCTTGTAAGGCATAAACGATTGCATTCCGGAGAAAAACCGTATTCCTGTCCTCTGAAATGTGGCAAAACTTTCAGCAGAACAGATAAGCTTTCGTGTCACATATTAAAAAATCATCCTAGCATGTAATTAAAACTGGGAAGGCTATAAGATTTAATAAATTATTTTTGTATTCGATAAATTTTCTACTGTGAATATAAACTATTCTAATTTTAGATATTAAAATAACTGTTCCTGATAAAAAAAAACTACAATGTACAATAAAATAATTCATTAGATGTACAAAATTAAATTTTTAAAAATTTTTGAAAAAAAAGTTACCGTAGCTATATTCGAGAAGGGATATTGTATTTAAACATTTCACCAGATTTATCCATAAATAAAGCATTTATTTATAGTTAGATGCAGATCACAGAAATTGTGTACTTATGTTCAAAATACAAAATAAATCATCTACTGATAACATCAATACAATGTTCTTAAAGATCTTCTCTTATCTATTAATACAAGATTCGTGAACAATTAACATTTATTCCAAAAAATAAACGCAAACAATATGTGCTTTGAAGCACGTACAGAGAACCTAATAACCTTGTTTCAATTGACATTAATTTTATAAAGAAATTTCTTAAACAAAAAATAGTTTTCGATAAACAAAAAGAAAAATACACATCTATAGTATCCCTTAGCTATAGTTTTTAGGTACAATATCATTAGAATAAAATATTACAATGTCAAATCCAAAAGAAGAATTATTTTACTCTAATTTCTTAAACCTACAGTTTCTCAAGCTTGAATTTTAATAAAAGTGTAAAATCGACTCTAATTTACCGCATGACTTGATAAGTATGCGGTATGTTAGTTTTTCAAACTCAGCTAGTGTGCAGTAAGTCAAAGTCGACTGTATTTAAAAATTTCTATGGCTTCATGATTTAACAATAGAATCTTTTTAAAATCTACGTACAACTTTTTGAGCTCAGTCTCTTCCACACATAAATTTTATGAAGTTCAATTCACAGTCATTTTTAGAATAAAAACTTTGTCCTTGTCCTTATCATTATCTCTATCCTTAGATTTAAACATTCGCGTGCACTTCCTTTTGCAATGTAGACAGATGGGCTTGTAATGAATAATGTGCATCTCTTTGAAGAGGTCGTTGAAGTGGATGCGCCACTAATTTTACCATATGATCATGTAATCTCGTTGCGTTTCTCCCAACTTCGAAAATGTATGAACAATTTTTGGTATCAAGTTCATTTAAAGCAGCATAAATTGCATCACAGGCATTATCATCACTCGGGTGTTCATGAATGTATAAAATGTCCAGGAAAAAACGGTGCCTCTGCATCAGATTCTCAAAATTGATTCGCGGAGATAAGAACTTCGGAATTGAATGAGAACGACTATAAATCAGAATAGCCCGTGTCAAAAAACTTGCATCCTTTTTGACCACAATTTCTTCAATTTCGCTGAACATTTTGCCTAGATCAAAGACATTTAAATTGCTGGAAGCCTCTTCGATGTCGTCGACGAAGTTCAAAAAATCTGTTGTGCTGTTGGTGAACTTCTGAATATAACAAACATCGTTTCCACAAAGAATCATTAACGCATATTCATGTTTTGGATTAATCATGGATTTTGCATTGATAAAAATCTCGACGACTCTTTTGATCATAAACAAAGGTGGAAATTTGTCACCTCTGCCGAGTTCAAACTGCGTTGAATTAGGTTCAGTTGTCGTATCAATGATGAAAATTATTCTTTCTAGGAGGTTGACGGGCTTACCGTTGTTGACAACCTGCATTTTAGAGCGATATTCCAAACTTTTCTGATTCTCGGAAGCGGAACGCTTGGTGTTGATCACTTTGTCGACGGAAGCTTCTGAATTGCTTGTTGAACACATCTGCAAGTTCTCTGAGAGTAAAGTAACTTCGTCACTAGCTTCTTCGGACATCTCTTGACATCCGTTTGTTTTTTAACAATATCGCTTTCACTAATTAAAATAAAATCGGATAAAAGAAAAAGCACCGAAATTAGAAGTACAGGAAACAACAACAAGCTGCACCAGCTGATTGTTGCATCAGAATATATGTATCAGATTGTTTAAGAGGTTTGGTTAGACAAATCAAGCCAAAATTGGGTTAACTATAGGCTAGGTAGATATTTAAATTTGTTGGTTCGCTCTGCTTGAAGCTAATTTTTCTAAAGTTTTGACTATCTCAATAAAGACATTATAATCAACAAGGTTTATGGTATTATCCTTTTTAGCTTTTGGAACAAATTCAAATGTGTAATAACAATAACAAATAATAAAACAATTTTAATATCATGTATTGGTACCACTGCTTGTTACGCCGGCCATCTTTGATTTCTTCGTGTTGCAAATCAGTTGGTACCACTGTTTATTCCTGCGGCCATCTTTGTCATGTTTTGGAGTTTTTGACATTTGAGATTTGATACAGTGTGATTATTATTAAAAAACCGTTATCTCTGTTATTGTTGACAGAAAAGATACCGAGTGCTTGAGGTATTAACAGTAAAAATGCTGGCCCTTCAAGGTTACGGGAGTAGTGATGAAGAAGGCGGTAAAACAAACGATATTGACACAAATAAGGAAAAAAGTGAGGTTAAAGATAATGCTTTTATTCCTTTACCACCTCCTGGATCTTCTGTTTTATCCTTAGGACTACAATTATGTGCTGCTCCTGAAGTTGTACCCACGGTAATATATCTTTTTTTTTTTTTTAATATTGTGATATATAGAAACGAAACGTTTTTTTCGGGATCAATTGTAACTTGTACTTTTTGGTTACAGGGTTCAGAATTGTGCATAAAACACATCGACTCGACGTCCAAAGAGTTAAGTTATAATCCAAAATATGAAGAATTGTACGCCCCGATGGTAGGACCGGAGAATCCGTTTCAAACACAACAGCAACGTGCACTCAAAAATACTCTAGCTGGTTATGTCGAGAAAGCGCATTTTTCAGATTTTCAATTCGAAAATCAACGACGAACTTTTGCAAGTTATGGTAAGTCAATTAAAATAATGAAAAATTAGCGCGCAAATTATTTTCATCAATATTTAAAGTATGTTATAAAGTTTTTATATAAATATATTATACTTACAAACGTTAAATGTAAAATTTGTTTAGGCTATGCACTGGATCCAACTGCTGATGGGAGTGCAGAGGAAGGAAAAGTTCTCATCGGTGCTAAAGAACTTGCCGAGGAGAGTGGAGCGAGAACTGTATTTGAAACCACAGCATTGAGACCAGCTGATAAAAGAAAAAGAAACAAAAATGATGTTCCTGAAGATATTGAAGGATTTTTGGGTCCATGGGGAGGGTATGTAGATGAGAAAAGAATAATGAAACCCTCCGAGGAAGAAGCAGCAGAATTAGAAGAAATTCTTGCAAAACGCAGCAAACGTGGAAAAGATACCAGTGAAACGCCTGTCGAGGAACGAACTGTTTTGCACAGTAAGACTTATAGTTTACTAACAGAAATTTGCCCGCCATTATTCGGGATTTTTAGAGATTTAAAATGCTGTTTTACTTACAGAATTTTTCTTTTACAGTAAAAGACACAACAGATTATCAGGGTCGATCTTTCTTGCATGCACCACAGGATGTAGGCGTGAATTTAAGATCAGATACACCACCCGAACGATGCTTTTTGCCTAAATCCCATATTCACACGTGGGATGAGCATAAGAAGGGCATATCACAAATTAGATGGTTTCCGCGCACAGCGCATTTATTACTTTCATCTAGTATGGACGCAAGGGTCAAGGTATTATATGTTTTATAATTTTTTTAAGTTACTACAAAGTAAACTAAAGTTAGCCAGGAAATAATTATCATCATGAATTTTAGCTTTGGGAAGTGTATAACCAAAGAAGATGTATTCGTACCTACTACGGACATCGGCAGGCTGTCCGAGACATCAGTTTTGACAATGATGGCAAGCGCTTTTTATCTGCCGGTTACGATCGTTATGTTAAGCTTTGGGACACTGAAACCGGAGCTTGTATTAGCAAATTCACCAGTCGCAAGGTTCCCTATTGTGTAAAGTTCAATCCGGATCCAGACAAGCAACACTTATTCGTTGCCGGAACGAGTGATAAAAAGATTATTTGTGTAAGTATTACTATAAAATTTCATATCTTTTGTTTTTGCTTTATTAAAACGCATAAGTCATTTACCTAAATTTATCAATTCTGATGTTTTAGTGGGACATTAGGTCAGGCGAAATTACACAAGAATACGACAGGCATTTGGGTGCTGTTAACACAATTACATTTGTCGATGAAAATCGCAGATTTGTTACCACATCTGATGACAAGAGTCTTCGAGTATGGGAATGGTATGTACTTAAAACTCCAAATAAATAGATTTTAGTTGTAGATGAAATTCCATTACTAAAAAATATTCTTTTATTATTTTATTTTTTCAGGGACATTCCAGTTGATATGAAATATATCGCAGATCCTACAATGCATTCAATGCCAGCCGTTACTCCATCACCAAACCAAAAGTGGCTTGCTTGCCAGAGCATGGATAACAAAATAGTTATATTTTCTGCTCTGAATCGTTTTAAAATGAATCGCAAGAAAACATTCACGGGTCACATGGTTGCTGGCTATGCTTGCGGTTTGGATTTCTCCCCTGATATGAGGTAAATTTTCTGTTTATAAATTAAAACACAAATATACTTTGTTACAAAATTATTAAAAACCCTAGTCCTATGTTTTAAATATAGAAAAATAATCGTTTTCATTACTTTTTTAGTTATCTCGTATCTGGAGACGGAGATGGAAAATGTTACGTTTGGGACTGGAAGACCACAAAATTGTACAAAAAATGGAAAGCGCACGATGGAGTCTGCATTTCTGCCTTATGGCATCCTCACGAGCCATCTCGACTCGCGACTGCTGGTTGGGACGGAAAAATTAAATACTGGGATTAAAAAAATCATCTTCCCGTGTTAATACTGTAAATAGTATTCATAAGTTTTAATTTTATAAATAAAAATTGAACTTAAATCATAAAGACGAATTGATGAAAATTTAAAGAAAGCCGAACAACAGAATTCAGATATATTTTGGATTATTTTGAAAAATAGTTTTTAAATGAAAAATAAACAAAACCGACTTTTAGAGGATTAATTTTACTGTGAATTTTCCTTAGTTTCCCGTGAATAGCGCTAGTTTCCATCTTAACGAAACCCTAGGATTGGGAAATGTAAAAAAATCAATAATGTGCGCCGCTGAGTCTTGTTTCTGCCCGCGCCATAATTGTACTGAATATCACTTCCCATTCGAACGTCCTCACTGTTTGTAGATAATCTAAGTAAAATTACAGAAGACGACTCGCAGGTTGTTGATAAAATCTATATAAAGTCATGTTAACCCCTTCAAATAATTCTAGAAGCGGTTTTAATTATGAGAAATAGGTGATTTAGTATTAAGTAGACATCTGGAGCTGATAAAAACAGTGCCAAGGACAACTCAGAATAGGTACATTTATTTTTATTTTTAATTTGTGTTATATTTTCTTTTTTTTGTAGTAAGTATATGTATAAATGGAATTTTTAAAATTTGCATAACTTGATCTGTTTTTCTTTTTATAAGGTATGAACTTAGTAATTAATTATTTTGAACTGACAACTTCCAATTTGACGTTTGAAGTTTATATTTTTTTAAACACAGTTTGACGAATAAAGAGAACCATGTTGTTTAATAATTTAAATTTTGATTTTGAAGGTGTTGGAAATAATGAAAATGAAGATGGGCAGTTCGAATTTAGGATATTCTTACCATCTTCCAGCGTCTGGGTTGAATCTCAAGATTAGAAATGCATTATTCCAATGTAGTGATCTCTTCAGCGAATTTAACAAATATATTGCACCTGCATATCATCACGATCGCTGCGAAAGGTAATTTTATATTCTCGTAATTAACTTCTTTACAGTTAATTGTTTTTAAAATTGTCAGAAAAATATACTTTCAAATCTTGAATTCAAATTTCTCTATAATTTAGATCTGTCCAAATGCGACTGTATTCCATGCATAAAAGAGAATTTGTCATGGTCTTCGTTGCCTTTTTCGCATGCTTTGGATTAGCTGTCTTCATTGGACTTACAGGTAATTTCAATTTTTGGTTCTGGTTATTTAAACATCTAGTTATAATATTTGTTGATTAAAATGAGGACTTAGAATTTTGAAATCAAAACTTAAACCCAACACCCTTAAAATAATAAATTAAAATATTTGTGATTGAAAAAGGTCCACCGATCACTTCAACCAGTGAGCAAAAAGCCCATCCAAATGGCAGTGAAATGGCCACTGGGCCTTTCATTATGAAGACACCTGCCCTTTCGACCTACAGTCAACAACTTTGGGTCATTGCAAAATTGTCTACTCTGAATACTGATGGTAAGTTATAATTTTATCAATAAAGAATCATCATCAGAAATTCAAAATAAAGAATCATCAAAATGTTTTGTAAATATTTTAAGACAGTAAGAATCATTTTATAATTTTAATTCCAGATGAGAGGTATGATAAAAGCTTTCAAGTGAGTGTTTCAATAGACGGAATCACCCCCGACCGTAAATTGGAACCAGTTTTAACTGCAGAGTCAGGACATAATAGGTAACCATTTCCTATTTCCTTTTTATTTATTCCAAAATTAACTTTCTCATTTTCTAACTTAAATTAATGAATACAAATTTTAGAACGCGACACCTTAAGTGCGAAAGGCAAAATTGCGAAGATTTTGTGGTAGCCCATCTTGGATTTCTGCACTTCAGTCATTATATAATTACTGTTCGATTCCATGGATTAGAGAGTTTTCATCAACGTTATACGATACGAGACCTCACATTCTACGTCAGTAAGCACTGAGTGAAGCATCGAAAAATAATTTAAAGGTTTCTTTATCAGGATTGAAAATGTATTTTGTTTGTTTTTTTACAGTTCAAGAACTACAATCCAGCCTTTACGCAAATCGAGATTTGGTTCAGACTCATATTTCTTCTAGCAACCTTTGTAGTGACGGTACAAATGTTTTCAATATTGCAAATTACTTATTAGTTAAGTTAAATTTTTAGAATTAGATTTTGAGACGACTTTAATATTTTCAGTGTTGGTTTGGCCATTCTCTTCGAAAGTATCATGTTCACGATTGGTCGATAGAACAAAAATGGATTTCTCTTTTGCTGCCACTACTTATACTCTACAACAGTAAGTTTCTTGATTTAATTTATATTTCGTAATATTTGCATTAATTCTATATTAATTTAAGGACGTTAAACTTAATTTATATTTTCTCTAGATCCGCTATTTCCAATGATATTTTTGGTAAATTCTTGGATTCCTGGAATGCTAGATGCAGTACTTCAGACAACATTCCTATGTGCAATTTTAATGTTTTGGCTTTGCGTCTACCATGGTTTGCGGCAGGTAATATTTTTTTTCAAGATTATCACGACTATATCTATATATTGAACCTACCAGAACCAAATTTTTAAAGGCGTCATAAATTTGATGTGTGGAGTTTTTAAAGTTATTTATAGTTTCGACAAAATGTTTTTATGTTGTACTACTGATAACTGCTAATAAGAATGACATGTTTTATTACAGAATGAAAGACGAATCGCTACGTTTTATTTGCCAAAATTACTAATCGTTGGATTATTATGGGGAGCTGGTCTCACCTTGGCGACTTGGCTCAGGTGTACAGAGCTTGAAGATCCTACGTATAATTACATCCTGGACACTTCTAATTACTACGTGAGAATAAAAAAAATATATTTTATATCCAGATGAGATATTTATTGAATAAAGTGTTTTCTACGTTTTCTAGAATTTGGAAGTTGTATTTTGGTTTTAAAAAACGTAGAAAACCGAATTAGATTTGAATTAAAGACTAATTGAAAATATGTTTTTATAGGGATTCAAGGTGTTTTTCCTTACGATGGGAGGAATCTATGGCGCTTATCTTATTTTGTTGATACTAAGAGCTTACAGTGAACTTAGATCAATGCCATTCTTTGGTAATTAAAGATAGATTACCTATTTTATAATTTTTAGATGCTTTTTAAGGATATCCTTTTATCTGGGTCACAATAAAAATTAAAATAGTTATTTGAAACCATCTCTAATAATTTGAATTACTTTTCAGATCTGCGATTGAGGTTTCTGACGCTGCTAGCTGCGGTTGTCATAGGTGTCTGTGCTTTAGTAACAGTTCGGAAATTCGGAGCTGGTGTATTTGAAGATAGTTTTGCTTCTCGCCTTTCAACTTATTATCACACTTCAGCGCAATTTATGGCCCTTTACGGTCTCCTAAATTTTTATCTTTATACTATGGCTTATGTATATGCGCCTGCTGTTCAGCAAGTCTACGGCCAACGTAAGTTTATGCAATATTTTCTTTGATCTACTTCTTCGATCTGAGATTTTTGTACTTTTTTCAAGGGCGTTGATTCAACGTCCTTAATACTTTTCTCAGCGTATGGATACTTATATATTTTTTTTAAGTTCCAAATACTCACACACGTGAGTTAATGAGCTTCAATAATATTCTAATTTAAAATTGTTTTAATCAACAGATTCGTCCATAACAAAAGATAATCCATCGTTTTCAATGATAAATGATTCTGATGAAGAGGTGATTTATGGATCCGATGAAGACAGTCGACGTCCATTGACACGAGCTCCGCGAAATACAGATGACAGTGATTGAAGAAATAAAATTTCCTCATCACTTGGAAAATTTCTACAGAAAAAGATCGTGGGTGCATCGACTTTTATAAAATTTTAAATTCAAACACTTCAAATAGATTCCTGTTATGCACTATTTTGTGCAGTTGAAAAATATAATAAGACTATACAAAATTTATCTTTAATATGCTAGCTATATTGTAATAATAATTAGAGCCTTTGGTATGTAATATTTTTTACCTATACTAATTTTTAAGATGAATATGTGTACATATACTGTATTGTAATTATTATTCGTGCCATGCAGTTTAATATACTGCCAGAAAATATATTAAATAATAGAAAATTTGCATTTTTTAAGTTGGGGAAATTTTTCTAAGTATTACATCTAAATTTGCTCATATGGTAAGCAACACGTACCCTTAAAGGTAATCACTTTCTTTGGTAATTAGAAAGTTTATTGTTTTTTCAGAATTATATTTTACACCGTAGCTACACCAATTTTAACTTTTGAATTGGCCCGCTAAATCCTCAAAACATTATTTTTGGTAATTAGAATTTCTGATTGGTTAGTCCTTCCAAAATGGCTCCATAGCTTTACGAAATCTTCCGACTTTTTCCGAAGACAGAAACGCGCGCGTCCCGGCGTGAACACCCTAAACATCAAAAATATAGGTTAGACATTGTTGAGAAGCAAATAAAAAGTTTTTTTCTTCTTTAATTTATTCCTTATTTTATATAAGTTTTGTCTTTAATTTAACAAATATGAAGTGCTCTATTCCTGAAATTTCGTGGCACAATCGAGACCCAGTTTTAAGTATCGACGTACAGACTGGAAACTTCAAAAACTCTTCACAAGATTGTTGTTGGAGAATTGTCACTGGAGGTGCAGATTCTCATGTCTTGGTAATTAATTAACTTTATTTTAACACCTATTTTTATTAATATTATTATTTTAAGGAAGCAGGAAATCATTTTTTATAATAATGTAACTTTCAAGCATATTCAAAATTTTAATTTTTTCGAAACTATGAAATCAACAGGTAAATATAAATTAAAATTTTTGTTTACATATTTTCATTACTGTTTTTTTTTTGTTTGACAACTAAAATTAATTGTTTACAGACTATAGTTTGAAAATTGAATGAAATTTTAAACCATTAAAAATGTATTGAATAAATTAATAAATTAATATGGATTTATAATACTACTTTTTAATTTTGAAAATAATGACATTTTGCAAAATATATACGCAAAGAGAAATGTAAAAAATGTCTTGAATTTTTTTTAGATTTGGCATTTAGTAGTAAATGACACCGGAGGTGCGATAGTTTCATGTGTAGCAGATTTGGAACGTCATCAAAAAGCAGTCAATGTTGTACGTTTTTCACCTTCTGCTGAAATTCTAGCCTCTGGAGACGATGGTTAGTAAATTAGTAAATTATACTACTTTACAATATTTTTTTGACAATAAAATATTATAATCAATCATTTATCTTTTTAGAATCTGTAATTATACTATGGAAACAACGGGAAGAGTCTGATCTTCCTATGTTCCTTGGAGAAGAAAATACTAATAAGGAACAATGGACATCCTGGAAAGTTTTGAAAGGCCATCTTGAAGACATATACGACATAAGTTGGTCTCCAGATTCAAATTCCCTTGTTTCGGGTTCAGTAGATAATACTGCTATTTTATGGGACGTACAGAAAGGACGAAGTACTAGCATATTATCTGACTATAAAGGATTTGTTCAAGGAGTTGCATGGGATCCTTGCAATCAGTATGTTTGTACGTTAAGCACAGACAGGTAATTAAAAATTTTTAGATTTAAAATTGATTTATGTACTATAATAATTTGACTACAATTATGCATTTTTATATTCAATAACTGAAATTGATATTACAGACAGTGTCGATTAGTCGATCTCAATACGAAGAAAACCGTTCAACGCGTAACTAAGGCAAAAATACCAACACCTCCCGGGCATCCTCTCGAAGGGAAAATGGTTCGTTTATTTTATGACGATACATTCAAGTCGTTTTTCCGACGACTAACGTTTACACCTGATGGATCGCTCATTATTGCTCCCTCTGGAATTATTGAGCCACAAGATTCTGCGGACAGAATCTCCAATGCCACTATTGTATTTTCTAGGCACAATTTAAAAGAGTAAGCGTATTTATATTATCTATATGTATATAAAACTGATTCCCGAGCAACGCCGGATAAATTTCTGCTAGTTGAATATATAGCTGCAAGAAACTGGTAAAAATCATAAAAATAATGAATTTTATTTTTTTAGACCAATTATGGTTTTACCTTCTTTGGATGATTCGACAATCGCCGTTCGCTGCTGTCCCTTATATTTCGAATTACGAGAGAATGGACCAACTTCTGTGATTCCGTTGCCATACAGAATGGTATTCGCTGTGGCCACACAACGATCTGTTTACCTTTATGATACACAACAAATTTCTCCAATTGCAGTTATTTCCAACATCCATTATACGAGACTTACAGATGTTGCTTGGTAAGTTAGTCATTGATTAAAATTGGAAATTATACTTCACAAATATACATTTATTATCAAATTATTCATTTCATTTACCTAACAATTTCGTTTTCCATTCCAGGTCTTCGGAAGGAAAGATTCTAATTGTATCTTCAACAGACGGTTATTGTTCTATAGTCCAGTTTCAGGACGGTGAATTAGGACAAATTTATAAAGCAATGACACCTCCAAGCTTGAAGAATGCCGAAAAACAAGTTAAAAAATCTTCAAATCGTACAACGCCAACCAAACCTGCAACACTGGCTACTTTTATTGAACCAGACTGTGATGCAATGGACATTGATATCAGTAAATGTGATATAAAAACAACTGATCTTCCTGCAGATTCTAAATCAAACGAGAATGCAGAAAGTGACGATAAAAAACTGGAAATTGTTAACATAAAGGACGAAGTTAGTGAAAAAGTATGTGCTAACGATATATGTGAGGATACTGAAGACATAAAATTGGTGTACGAAGAAAGTAATACCGATAGTGCTAAGACAACGAGTAAACTTACACCTAAAAAAATTGAATTACCACCTGTTAAAACTCCTCGTAGGGTGCAGTTAATCACACTTTCGAGTCCTAAGCAGTTTAATAAGAAAGGGTAATCATTTTAGATCTTAGTCAATTTTAGCTTATTTTAGATTTATTTTTTTTATATACTTATTTAATATGTAAGTTCTGTGCCTTTAAGAGTACATATTTTTTACAGCTCACACAACGTATTCATTATAGATTGATGTGTTACTGAATAGAGACTATGAAACTGTACATAAAACTAACTCTAATCTAAAGCATATCAAAATGAAAATAAAAAGCATTTGAAACTCTACCTGCTGATGGATCTTCGATAAGGAATTTAGTTCTTATTTATTAATATATTGCAACATGAAATTAAAAAATTTTTAAACAATTGAAAGTTATCAAAATTGTTTGATTAATAATAAATTAATATAAAGTTTAACTATTAAATTCAATTTTTACCCGTTTACAATGTTCCCGTCCTAATATTTCTCTTGTCGTTTTGTATTTAGTTCACACGAAAGTCGTGGCGCTGCGAACAGGAGCGACCTCGAATAATTGACCAATCTTTGTAAAATAATTAAAGTCTAATTATTTGAAAATAGATTTTAGGTTGTTCTTAACCTTTTAGTATCCAAAATCCTATAATAGTGAAAATGAAAATTTGCAACAAACCGTTTTATTACGAAAATAGTATAGTATAGTATGTATATCTAAAATCAAAATAATCCGCGTACCTCAGTAGCGCCACCAGACGACCCCAATACGAACTGTACAAAGAGTCTAAACATCCTTTCTATATGAGTGTTGAGTGATCTCACCTTCCCACCCTGGCTGTGCGAGTTCATTAGATGTTTATTAATTAAAAATTAATTTATACTCTCTTGTCTGAAAAATAACAAACATTTTCTCGAATTAGTGTGCTCACAGGAATATATCGACTATCTATTATCTGTTATTGACGCTCTACAATGCGTTTGACAGCATAGTGGTTGTCAGCTTTCTCGTGAGTGACGTGAGTGAAACAACCATTGAGAACCAAGCACTTGATATAAATTCTTCTTTAACTATTTTTATTTTTGTTAAAATATTTGGTGATTGTTCAACCTAAGACCCAGTTCTAGACTCTAATCTTGTTAATTGCTAAAAATCTATTATCTTCGTACGAAACAATCGATTAGCGTTAATGATACATATACATATTTTCAAGAATTTACGAGTCTTGAGGCAATTTTGAAACAAGGTCGAGTCAATTGTCGGTACTCTGTTGCAAATGAAATTTCGATAGTAAATTATTAAGTGATTGAGTGATTCCTTTAAACTAAAGTCAGTGGTTTTTAAATTATTAAAAATTTAGTTTCTATTATTCGTAAATAAAAGTGAATAATTCTTTTACAGAAAGCATCTTTATTAAATAGAAGTTTCACAAACGGCTCTGCGTTGAAATATCATGAATGTAAGTAATATTCGACTCTTTGTTATGTTACCTGAAGTCTCGAACTGTCAACTGAACAGTATATTTATTTTTCACTCAAATTTCTTGACAAAGATATTGTTACGTGTAGTGACAATTTTCAAAATAATAAAATAAATATTTGGTTTATATGAGCATTCGGAACTTGTCCACAGCACATCCTTTTGTTTGTTTTTTTTTATTGTTGACACATCTACTGTTCCTGCTTAACTACATGAATTTTCATTTTGGAAAAGGATGATCTAATATTTTTGAATAAATAGATAATTTACAATAAGAGTTTTAATAATAGCAAGATCCATTTTAATGAATTTTACAAACTGCATGTACAAAACTGCATGTAACGAACGCTGTTATTTTAAAAATTTTACCTTCAATACCAGAATTCACAGTAAGAGTTACCAACAGAGAAATTCAGATTCGCGAGAATTCAGATTAGCTTTATGTCTAAACTATTTTGAGAATACTCTGCTCTACATTACTTCAACATACACTCTAATAGTACCTACAAAGTTACATAACTTACTGGACAGTAGAAAATCTTAATAACTTTAGTGTTGATGGCATCAGCGGAATGTAATTATTCCTTTTTTACTTACTTGAAATAAAAAATACACTAATTGTGGCTTCAATTTCGTAAACGTCTTTCAATGATAGATTTATTTGACCGGAACGAACACATGACTGCACATAACCTTAGAACAGTTTGTTTTGTAGAACAAAAACTATTTTTGTTTAAATTTAATAAAGAAAGGTAAGATTTAATATGCTTGTTGATCCTTGTTGACTTCTAATGTAATTAACATAACAAATTAACAAGTAATTCGCGTTAATAACATTCGGCAGATAAGGGAGAGATACTTTTTATAAATTTTAGCTTATTATTATTATTATATGTATTAAAACAAACTAACTAGTTGCACATTTATATTTAAATAGAATTATACGAAGTATAGATAAAGAATATCAAAGACTGAGTTAATTAGAACAAGTTACAAAACAAATAAATGTGTAAATTGATAATACTAACTGTTGTTTTTGATCTAATTGTGATTTAGGTGGACACATTGGCAGAGAGGTGGTGCCGCGAAGGTGGTTAATACACCTTTGCTTTCTTGAGATGATTGAAAGTGTATCACGACGAGCTTTGAGTGGCTCCAGTGGGAGCTACCACGTCCGAGGTGCAGAACTGGCGCGAGATCGCAGACTGAAGTCTCTTTCTGCAACTGTTGTCTTTCTTGATGATACTCAACACACTTTTCAGTTAGATGTATGTTTCATTATATCATAAATTTGATAAATCACATTCTTTTATATTTATTTCAACCTAGCTTTATGAGACGGATATAAGAAGAACGATTAACTTAACAAGAAAATTTTATTACAGAAAAGAGCAAAAGGACAAGTTCTCTTAGATCTGGTATTTCAACATTTAGAACTAATAGAAAAAGATTATTTTGGCCTTCAATATTCTGAAAATGGGGCCATAACATCAACATGTCCTAATCCAGATGTGATGGTGTGTAAAACAATAATTAGCAGTACAAAATATTATTGATTTATAATCTCTTTGCAAAAATTCGTTACGGTTTTATTATTTTTAATATATATTTTTTTTACAGAGGTGGTTGGACCCTTCAAAACCGGTGAAGAAACAGATAAGAAGTAAGGGTAAAGATCATGCTTTGTAAATTTAATAACAAATAGCTTTTAATAATTCCCATTTGTAGTAGAGAAAAAAATGATTAGTGAAAATAGTCAGGATGACACTAACAAGCTATTTTTGTACTTTAGGTGGGCAGTTTTTCTTCAGAGTAAAATTTTATGTATCCGATCCAAGCAAGTTGCAGGAAGAGTACACTAGGTATCAGTTTTATTTACAAATTAGAAGAGATATTCTTCAAGGAAGGCTTCAGTTACCTCCGTCTACGGCTTGTCTTATAGCCAGCTATACTGTCCAATGTACGTAAATGCTTTCGGATTATTAAATTTTCCTATAAAACTGTATTTCAACTAATTGATATTAAATTTTCTTTTTTTTTCTCACGTAGCTGAATTAGGAGATTATCTTCCAGAAGAACATGGCGCTGGCTATCTGTCCCGCCTGCAATTAATCCCTGGACAAACTGAAGAAATGGAGAAAAAAATTGCTGAATTACATAAACTACACAAGTATAGACCTTTAGCTAACAAACTATATTTTCAAAAGTAATTTGAATTAATAAGTCTATTTTTTTTCTAGGGGACAGCTACCAGCAGATGCTGAATTTAACTTTTTGGATCATGCAAAACGACTTGATATGTACGGAGTTGAATTACATAAGGCAAGGGTATGCATGTTTGCTGTTGTCTTTAATTTGATAATATGCTTTTATTCATTAAATAATCTTTTTATTTTTGTTTGAATATACAGCTACACAAATTAGCATTATTCTCCGAAAAAGAGTTTTTTGCGTGTGGCGAAATATCAATCTTGCATAAAGTAAGGTTCGCTAAATTATTACTACATACAAAACTTTTGTGATAAATTTGTATACTTTAACTTAACAGGATTCTACAAACAAGGAAATACAATTAGGCGTGACATCGATAGGCTTGGTCGTTTTCCAAAACAACATAAGAATCAACATATTTTCATGGTCAAAGATTGTAAAAATTTCTTTCAAGCGCAAGCAGTTTTTTATACAGCTTAGAAGGGAACAGGTATGTTTTTCCAAATGAATTTCGAGATTAATTTAAAACTGTCTAATTATAGTAAAAATAATTTTAAATGCAAATGTATTTCTTTTGCAGTCAGAAAATTATGATACTCTATTGGGTTTCAATATGCAAACATATCGTAGTTCCAAAAATTTGTGGAAGGCCTGTGTAGAGCATCACACTTTCTTCAGACTTCATAGTCCAAAAATGAGACCACGTCGATTTCCACTGACTTTAAGCAGTCGATTTACATACTCTGGTCGCACGGAGTTTCAGACAGTAGAAGATGGAAAACACCGTGCTAGAGTGGAGAGGACATTTATAAGGTAATAACATAAAATTTTCAAAGATTCGAATGTGCTTATTTATGTGAAATTCAGTAACATTGATCGCAGTGTTCCATGCAGATCTCCAAGCAAGCGATTAGTACATGGTATAACACAAGGTCCTATTATCGAAGAAAAAGGAAAAGCAGCTCTACCTCCGGCAAGACCACCAAGGCCTTATGACAATAAAGTTCAATCTCTTGGTGCTCGTGAACCGAGGCAGGCTTGGGGCGAAGGAAATCCCAGTGATGAGTTCGTATTTATACAATATATACGTTAATTTGCATTAATATATTTTCATAAACGTGTTTAATTTATTACTTGTTTTTACTTTTTAGTGAGGGAGGTTTTTTGTCTGCCAGAGACGAAATTACTGGAACACATACGCAAGGAGGCGCGTTTTCTCCAGTTTTAGGATCTCGTGTCATAAGTTACGCAGACGAAGATACGGCCACTGAAAGGAATATCTATGATATTCCGGATTATAGTGAACCGACAAGTTCGCCAGCTCCACAGGTAAGAGATGCATCCAATTTTTATTTAATTCAAACGAGTAAAAAGGAATATGTATATATATGTACATATATTTCATGAAAATATTTGATTTGTTATAGATTCTGGAAGACGGATTGGTAACAATTCGATTAACACCAGATGATCAAGGTCGATTCGGATTTAACGTAAAAGGTGGACTAGATCTAGAAATGCCCATTCTGGTGTCTCGTGTTGCGCCAAATACACCTGCTGATCGCTGTTACCCTAAATTAAATGAAGGCGATCAGGTGCGAGATTAATTTTAAGCAATTAAAGAAAATTCTTCACAAACAGTTTAGGCAATTCTGAATTAAACTTACAGTATTTTAATCGTGTTTTCTATCCTTCAGGTTGTTTACATTAACGGAATAGATGTAAACGGAATGTTACATGAGCACGTGGTCAATTTAATTCGTCAGTCTCGTGATACTGGCACTGGTGAACTAACATTGATAGTAAGACCTAATGCTTTGTACAATGCACTTGCTGGAAATGATGAAAATTCGGAAGAAGAACCTCCTTATAGGTAAACTATTCAGATTTACTCTTTCTTCGAAATTTGTAATAAAAGTAGATATCTTAAAAATTATGATTGACTTTATTAATTATGAATCTCTTATTTTACTTTCTCTTCTATTAGATACGTGCCAGATGTACCACACACAGCAGTTGGATCCGACGCCCTGGCGCAGTCAATGCTTCTACTTGCAGACGGCCTAGCCAGCGGAGCTCTGATTGCACAATATGAGCAACTTTATAGAAAAAATCCAGAACTGACTTCATTGGAATCCAAGAAGACTGAAAATCAAAATAAAAACAGATACAGAGATATTTCACCTTGTGAGTATAATTCTTGTCCAAAAAAAGGTTTAAGAATAGATAACACAGCCTCACACAAAAAAAAATCAAGAACTTTTTTGGAGACCATTGTATTACAAAATTTACCGGATGACGAGCTACTATTTTGATCTCAAACGCCTTAAAATACATAAGATTATATTGGTGTACGAAAAGATTCTTGACTTCTTTTTCTGGCTGTGTAATTCTCCATTGATGAGTTGATTAACTAACCAAGAGTAATTACAGATGACGTAACACGTGTAATTTTGATGGGATCAGTGAATGGTGATTACATCAACGCTAATTATGTAAACATGGAGATACCAGGTTCGGGTATTATTAATAGATATATCGCGACACAAGGTCCTTTATCTTCTACGGTAGCGGATTTTTGGCAAATGGTTCTGGAAGCTGGCAGCACTCTAGTTGTAATGCTGACCACGCTGGTAGAACGCGGAAGAACAAAGTGTCATCAATATTGGCCTCTTCTTAACGAAACCCTTACGTTAAGAAATCTCACACTTACATCTACCGCAGAAAACATTGAAGATACGTTTGTCTTCCGAGAGTTCATACTACGTGATATCAATGTAAGTTTCTTTAGGTTTTTATTATAATTATAAGATCTACTTTCCAGACAGTCGACTTTAAATGTAATATCTTCGCTTTCTGTGCAAACAGACAGGTGAAGAGAGGGATATAACACACATGCAGTATTGTGGGTGGCCTGATCACGGAGTCCCAAATGACTGGAGACAGTTTACGACGTTCACTGAACGTGTACGAGCAGCTCGAACAGGAATTGTGGAACCGGCGGTTGTCCACTGTTCTGCAGGAATAGGACGAACCGGAGTTCTAGTACTGATGGAAACTGCCTTGTGTCTGATCGAAGCCAATCAGCCTGTATATCCTCTAGATATTGTTCGATCTATGAGGGATCAACGAGCAATGATGATTCAAAATGCTGTAAGTAATTTCAAGAAGTTTGCGGACGTTAATTAGTAGACTTTTATATATTTTATTATTTTTTTTATTTACCAATTCTGAACAATGCAATATTGAAAATATCATTTTTGAATTCCAGAGTCAATATAGATTCGTATGTGAAGCAGTCCATAAAGCTTACACCGAAGGCATCGCAAAGCCACTTCCAGAATTCAGTAGGTGAGATTGGTACTCCAGCATCTCAATGGATGTACGTATTTCTATTGAAATCATATTTATAGAAAAAAACGTGCCCAACACATTTTATACGCTGACAATAACGATCATCAAGCCTGCTAAAAGAAAAAATATTTATTGTGCAGAAAGTAGAGTTTTTAAATATATATCTATTAGGCTACCTATATTTTTTCTGTTAGAGTAGTCAGATTGCTTCAAACAGTTCATTAATTATGCGTATCAAATATGTTAACGTTTATTAACCACGACTAGGTCCTAGTAAATTAACATGAGAAAAGACCATACAAAAATAAGCTAATGTCGTATAGTATTCATTTCGAAGTGATCTTTATTTAATGAGTTTTAATTTAACTTCAGTAAAATATACGAAAGATGACACTATATAAAAAGTAAAAATAGTATATTGTGCAACAAGTGCGGAAAGAGGGCAGTTCCAAAAGGTCGGAAACGAGCCGTAGACGTACTACGGGAAATGAGACGAAGATGAGCCGATGGCAATTCTCACAAGTTATAACTGCCTACCTTCTGCATCTGTTACACACATTTTTGTAAGAAATGCATGGAATTTTCGATTTAAAAAACAATGAAAATAAGAAGAATTTTTTTTTTAATTTTGCTTTTCTTAACTTTTTAAAAATTAAAAATTGGAGTGAGTTTGAAAAATATGTTATATTTACAAAAGTATGTTACCATAAAAAACCACGCATTTTTTAGAATTAAAGTGCGCCCGTGCAAAAGCTAGATAGTGACTATACATACCTGAAAAATAGGAAATTCTATGCATGTGTTACAAAATAAATATTTTCATCTACATTGGTATAATTACAAATTTATTTATGAAAATACATTCAAAAGTGAGTTTATTTTTAACACTTCTAGACGGGGTGATTAAATTTCAATTAGTTCTAAATTTTAAAACGATTAGCTGGATTTGAAAATATAATATAATAAACTTTAATAATAGAAGATTTCTTTTACCATTAGTCCAGCTGCTGATTTCATTCTTTTACTTATTAAATGTCTTTCTTAAAACGTAAGATAAAGTTTCAAAGTAGAAATTCTATTTAGAAAATTATGTATTCTATCTCGTGTGAAATGAACAAATTTGTATTATGATTAGAAATGTTTGAGTGAAAATTCTATTACAGCCATTCTTGCTGTAATTTGTGAATCAATGGCATTTTCGTAACTATACTAACAATAAGTAGCGCAAATAGACCGATGAAATTGTGGTATAGTTATGTATTGTAATCAAAGTTAGTTGTAGAATTTAAGAATTTCAATAATAACAATCAAATGGATTAACTTAACGTAAATTGATATGAAATTTTCTCCGAAAATTGTAGGAGAACCACAATAATGTCCTATATTATATTTTTACTATGTGTAAAATCAGAAGAAAAATGTATAGCACTTTACTTGTAAGTCGCTGGGAGAAGGAGAAAAAGACCAAGCAAATGAAAGTGACCTTTCTTTTTACGATTTCTGTTATTAATCCTTATTATGTCAGAATATTTATAATCTTTCAAGTGAATTCGTCAATTATTTGCTTCTTGCCTGGTCTGTTAGTCGTCGCATGATACATACATACATACATACTTTATATTTTCCTCATAAATGTGTATAAAATTCTAACAAACTCAAGTCTATCAACATAAAATATTCTTGTAAACATTTATTTTTACAATTGTACAATTTTGGAATCCATTTTGTATTGTAACATTATTGTTGACAAACGCTATAACAAACTCATAAAGAAACAAGTTTTTTTTTTTAAATAAACTTGAGTTTCAGTTATTATTGTAAATACAATTATATAAAATGATTAATTATAAAAATGAAATTGACATTCTATCCATGTGATAATATGATTTTTGTGTCGAAGGCCCAACGACCGTGCCTCTGTATATAAAAAATTTTGAGATAATTTTATTCTTACTTTATTGCGCCAATAAACCTTTTTCGATTTTCTTTGCAGCTTTTCTAATGCACACAGCCAATTTGTATATTTTTGTACTTTTAATTTTTGAGCGTACCTTTATAATTTATGTTTCAATATTCATGTAAATAGAATTAAGATGCAGAGCGAACTATATCAGATTTTAATTTTTCTAGTTCACAATTATTAATTACCAGAACTTTCGATAGCTTCATATCATTGTATTTTAGCCATTGCGTAATCAATGTTTATTGTAGATTAAATTTCGAAATGTTTGATGATATTCTTTTGCCCGAAGCTATATATGTTCGGATATAAATTTACACGGAATTAGTTGGGTAAAAATCATTCTATACAGTATTCGTTGTGTAAATTGTGATTTTATGGAAGAGATGTAGTACAAAATATCATTGAAGATATTTTACGCCATTTGTCATATTATATCTTAATTAAAAACTAATCAGGTTTGGAGCAGATATCAAGTAATATTCGATAATGCTGTGTAGTTAAGGTAAATTTTATTTGGTAAAACAGTCGGTAGCTGTCTAGTCTCGTTATAAATTTGTACTTTTGAAATATCAAATAAAAGCATTTTACAAAATACAACATTTTTTTATTAACTTTATCGAAAATACGTGGTAAATAACTATAGGTAGAGGATGCTATAGGGGGTGGGGCAGCTTTATCGGATGAATAGCGAAATTGTGCCCTGATAATAAATAATACTCTTAATTTACAATCTTGTGATGCAATATCATACTTCTTACTAATTCTTCTGACAATATCTTTCTTCTTATATATAAATGAAAGATTCTTCTTCTGGAAGTATACAGTTCTAATAGAAAATTTGAAGCAAGCTAGTTATTTATACCTTCAGAAAATGAAGTTTGTTATTGTTGCTCTTCTACTTGCGTTGGTCGTCTTCGATGTTCGTAAGTATAAAAATAATACATCATAAAAATAAATAATATAAAGACATAATAAATATGAAATATGTATTTTAAAATTAGTACCTCTCAGAGAACACCTTACCAACTATATTTTTCTCAATCTATATCTATGTATATCAAAATTTCTCTTTGTTTTTGAGATGGAACAATACCACCAAGGCAATTTGGAAATCGAAGCCAAAGTCCAGAACGTGTTCCACGACCTAGATTCCCTGTAACAGGTGAAGTTGAGCCAATAAATGGTCGTTCCAGAAACCCCGGTAGAAATAGAGTTGTTGAACCGCCTCCACGATCTATACTTCCTGGACAAGTTAAACCCCTTGAATCTCCTCCACGTCGACAATTTGGAAGAAACCGTGTTGGAGAACCTAGGGCTAGATTTGCACCTACACCATCTAGAAACTGAATATCCACAACACATAATAAATGGTGCAAGTTAATAGGCGCAGATCTATACAGATTTACTGAAGATATATGAAACAATTAAAAATAGTTTGTTCTATGTACTAAAAATATTTTGGCAATATAAAATGTTGTGATGCGAATTCTTCTATTTCTTTAAAGTATAGGTTTTTAATTTCTAATTAAAGAAACATCCTCCTTTCAGTAAAAATGATGATTATTTACATAAAATATAAATATTTATAATTCATTAATATAAATGGAGATTATATTGCTGCGAATATAAGAAAAACGTAAATTTTCATTAATTTTTCCATTAGAAACCTAAATATTCAAATTATAATAATTCTGTAAACAATTTAATTCGAGAGGACAAACTACAAGTCATATACTTATTTTAGATTAAAGAACATTCATTCATTTCGAAACAATTTCATGATTTTATAAAAAAAAAACACATATAATTGGCTTGAAAAAGAAGATTTCCGTATAGTATTCGTGGTTCGTAATTCATTATAACAATCGTTTTGTTGACATTAATTAGATTCAGAATACACAATAAAAAACTGGCGCGTGGTTTTAAACAAACATTTCGTAATTATCAACTAAACTGAATATCATCCTTATTCACTTTTTTGACTTTTTTGTGATTATACAATTATTTTCTGTTTTCCTAAGTTTTCTTTTCTCCTGAGGAAACGTAAAAAATAAATTTTTAATTTCATTAATACTTCCATCAGAGAGCGAGATGGAATATTAAATTTAAATTTATTTTAAGTAGTTGAATTTGATAATTTAAAAAAAATTCAGAAACACGAAATGTGTGTTTAGGCTCCAGACTTTAATTTTCACTTAGGCAATTCTCATAGATGTTTATATTATGTTCGTGCTTAAATCACGTGAAATTTTATTAATCCGGTCGTGCAAAATAAAGGGAAAATTATTTGATCATTTCCGTCTGCACACTGTAAAACTAGGTAAAGAATCGTCAATAAAAAATTTTATGAGTTTCTGTTATCTCGTAATAAATCTTTCCACCTCCGGCTTGTAATACGTTCAAAGTTGGTTTTAGATAATTTTTTAGTGAGTACGTTATTGAAATTTGTATACATATACATATATACCAGCGATAATTTAAAAATTTACCAGTATGATTTTATGAATGTTCTAAAAGAAAGCAGTTTCGACTGTGCACAAACGATGAAATTGTTTTTTATAATTCTTTTTACCTTTACGGTATTCAATAATTGCTTAAGTAAGTACATTAATAATCTTAGCAAATAATATGTTAATAATACAATTCAGATAACTTTCTATGAGTTTTTAAACTTTTACTCAAGTTAAAAATGTGATATGCAACTAACTATGTGCATTTTGATGTAAACTGGCGTATTTACTTTTTAAAAAAAAAATTTTTATTTATGATATTTTATTTCTTCCTTTCTATCCGACATGGTTAAAATTTTAAAAACTTAATCAATTTCCAAAAATATTAGTATTATTTGAAATAATCGATTAATTAATTATTATGAAATTAATTGATTAGCCATAATAAATTACTTAATTGTTTATTTTAAATATAATGTTATAGAACAGTAAATTTCTTAATTTTCTGAGAAGGTTTTTATGAGTTTTTTTTTAAGGTTTTTATCTTTAAATAATTTTCTCTTAAAATCTGTAAAAAAAACCTACCCACGAGGCAAAAAGCTTAATACAAAGAAAGAACGTTTAACCATTTTTTTATCTGAGAGATAGCAACAAACTTTTATTTTATATTTTATGATATATTATTTACTTTTTTCCTATCAGACAGCATAATTAAAATTTTATTTTAAAAAAATGTCATGTGCGAATCCAGGGGCGCAGCCACGAGGTCATCACCCTCCCCACCCTGTTCAGATTTTTTGCCCAAACTTTTTAGCGATGTTCCCATAACCAGTTCTAGTTACAACCTCCCCCCACCCTGAACCCTTACCAGGATCCATCCCTGTTAAATAAGTTAGTTAATTGTTTATTTTAAATATGAGTTTTTACTAAAGGATTATTATTATTATTAATATTACTTTATTTGTTACTCTAAATATTTATTTCATTTAAACTATATTCCATCTTTGATTGATGAATCTCTCTAAATATTACAGTAATATGTTCAGCACGTCCAGTCAACGTAAAAAAAATCTTTTCAACTGTCGGGAATGACATTAAAAAAGGCTTGGAAGCTATACCTACGAGTGAGTTTAACAATTTTTTTGATATTATGATTGTTGTAAATTAATATGCAATTCAACTAAAGCAAGTCGTTTTCTTTTTATAGTTGCGAAAGATGCGTCACCATATGTGAGTTCATTGCCATTAGGTAAGTGTATTGGGGGAGAACAGGTTGCTTTTCCAGTCCCATCAAATCAAATATCAAAGATTATGTAAAGGGAAGAAAAATTCCTTATGACATAAAGGCGAATCGATTCACCTGTAGGATTAATGCATTTAATAATTGAATATTAAGGAAGTTATGTCATTTCTGCTAGTGGAAAATAAACACCAATGAAAAAAATCCATTTATCAATTGAATTAAATATTAATTTTTGAATGTTAATTAATTTGGTTCCAGTGGGTCCAGCAGCTGGGTTAGGTACAGTAATTGGTACTGATATGGGTAACGCATTAAATCCTGGAACAGCAGGACAATATCCTGGAGTAGCAGGACAATATCCTGGAGCCGCAGGACAATATCCTGGAGCAGCAGGACAATATCCTGGAGTAGCAGGAGGATATCCTGGAGCCTATCCAAATCCGGGAGCAACTGGGATGGGAATGGGATATCCCGAATATGGCGCAGGATATCCCATGGGATATGGCAGCAGATATACCTCTTCCGGAGGGTTAGGACGTTTTGGAAAAATTACACGTGGCGGAATAGGTATTGGAAAGTCTCAGCCTGGATATGGTGAACATCCTCAACATCCTGAACATGCTTGGCACCCTGCTCAACCTCAACATCCATGGCATTCTCAAGAATGGCACCGTGAGCATGACCATCCTGCACAACATCCTGCACAACATCCTGCACAACATCCTGCACAACATCCTGCACAACATCCTGCGCAACATCCTGCGCAACATCCATGGCATTCTCAAGAATGGCATCGTGAGCATGACCATCCTGCACAACATCCTGCACAACATCCTGCGCAACATCCTGCCCAACATCCATGGCATTCTCAAGAATGGCATCGTGAACATGACCATCCTGCACAACATCCTGCACAACATCCTGCAAAAGAGGAACATGGAAAAGCTGAACATAAATCATAATTGTTTTCGATGTACACTTGTTTTTCAGCTTTATATTTTTGAAAAATAAATAAATTATGTAACGTTTGATTTTTCCGATCGGTCTACAATTTTGACATAATATTCTCGAGATGTTGTACACCAATATAATTTTTTTTTTTATTTAAAACAAAAATTTTAATACTTTATCGCCCTCCTTAATCACTTTATAGTATTAAATTAAGAGATGAATTAATTTACTTAAGTTTCTATGAACAGAAAAAATAGAAGAGAAAGTTTGTTGCTTAGTATTGTTTTAACACTGCCCTACACTCTAAACAAAATTCTATTGATAATGAAATCATGTTCCTTTCAAAATGCATTCTTTGAAATTAAGCATATTTTCTTTTATCTATGTCGAAGGAGTCGCTTCACCGATAAAAAACTCAACTGATATTAAGTGCAAAACCAAAGTAGTTTTACCGATAAACAATCTCTTTTCTCTATGAAAAGAAATATTCTGACTATGAAAAGAAATCCTATAACTATTAAAGGATTCCATTTTTATGCTACTGGATTGTTTTAATTTTAATTTACAGCAAATCCTTTAACTGTTAAAGGATTTTCTTTTATGTCTATCAGGATCCTATCAAGATCTTGATAGGAAATTTTTTTTACTAATAAACGAAAAATAGTTTTGACCAGTATTGTGGTTTTGGCAAATTGCTAATAGCTGTTCTTTTAATTGTTATTATCTACATATTGAGGAGTAATATCTATAGATATATTGATCACTGCTTGGAAAATTATTTCTAAAATTTCCGAACACTTTTTAACAGTCGCTAATACTTTGAAAACATATTTTTACGAAGAAGATAAGATCATGTTGATTAAATTGCATCATAAATTATATACATATATACTTCACTACTCGATTATTCATCTATGTGTAAAAAAAAACTCTATACTACTGTATATTGCGTTTCCGAAAAACAGATATGATAAAATAATAAAGATAAACCTTCAGCATCAAAACATAGAACAATAAATTCTGATACAAATATAAGAATAAGGACGCAATATATGAAGAAACAATCTTTTAAAACTTCACCAGTAGACGTTGACGAAATTATAAGAGAATAACAAAAGAATCATCTAGAAAATGATGTTCTTTACAGCTGTTGTGCTCTTTACCTGCCTTCTCCTCAATTTATCTATTGGTAAGTACAAAGTATAATAATAAATAATAATTACTTTTTCCTTTTAATGTTTTATTAAAATACTTTGTTTTGTTCCTTCAAAATAAACTTGCCAAGCGCGTTAATTCAATAGACTCCATTAGAGAATCAGTGATTTTAAGTCAATAGGGAGGGCAAGAAAATCTTACGTAATTTCGAGGGCGGTTATTACAATTGCTTACATGGAGGGAGGGGAGAGTTCAAAGTGACCTCAAAAGTGCTTACGTAATTCTTGAATAGCCTTTTAATTAGTTATATATTTTTTATTCTGATCTTTTGTTTAATTTTTTATTCCAGAAGTTGCTGGGCAAATGGGTACGGACTATGGAGGAACGGGAATGGCTGGAGGAATGGGAACGGGAATGGGAACGGGAATGGGAACGGGAACAGGTACAGGAGGGGGAGGGGGAATGGCGGCAATGCAAGCAATGATGGCAATGCAAGCATTGGGAGGAGTGGGTGGAGTAGCTCAAATAGGACATGCAGCGACAGGAGGTCGTGGAAAAGTGGGAGAATTTTTTGGACGGATGAACGGTATGAACGGTATGAATGGTATGAATGGTATGAATGGTGGAATGGACATGAATGGAATGGGTATGAACAATGGAATGGGAATGAACAATGGAATGGGAATGAACAATGGAATGTATAATCATAATGGAATGGGAATGAACCATAATGGGATGGGAGTGAACCATAATGGAATGGGAATGAACCAAAATGTAATGGGACATAATGAAATGGGACATAATGGATTCAACCATAATGGCTTCGGACAGAATGAATTTGTTCATAATGGACCAAATGGACCTCGCAATGAATTTGTAAATCATGGACCAAATGGACCTCGCAATGAATTTGTACATAATGGACCAATTAGACCTCAGAATGAATTTGTACATAATGGACCAAATGGACCTCGCACTGAAGTGGTATATCATGGACCAATTAGACCTCAGAATGGACCGCAACACATTGGAGGAAAGACACATCACCCATTTCTTGAACATATTTTACATCCCGATCTTACACATGCAATAAATGCCGCACATCGTCCCATCAAGGTTGGAAAGTGATGAGCAAATGACAAGGTTGTTTATATAAGGGAAAATATGTATTTTATCTATAAAACTCCCTCTCCTTATGAATTTAGAGCTTTCTATGCAAAACATGTTTAATTTTAATCATAGATAAACTCTGTAACTTATTTCAAAATTAAATACATTATTTACTTATAATTATACACTAATATTGGAAATATAGTGAACCTTTACTCTTCGCGCACACACATTTTAAAAACAACTGTTTTTTGCATAATTACATTGGTTTCTATTTTTTGTACAAACAAAAAAATTTGTCAGAAGTGAGAACAGATGTCTGAAACTGCAGTGCAATTAATTGGACCTGATTGGGAGCCATTATGACATTTGAGTGATCCCGTAGAATCTATTTCAGAACTGATGATTCACAAAATACCATTACATAAAGAAATAAATAAATATTGAATGTCTCTGATAATATTGAAGCAATAAAAAAACGATTCATTACTCCAAAATACATTTAAAAAAAATAAAAATCAAAACGACACGAATTTGATAAAATAATGTAACTTTGTATATGTAGTGTTGGTTAAATAATGTCAAATGTACTTCACATACAGATCAGTTGTCTATGAGAAAAATATAATACCTTAGTAGGTCACTAAATCAAATTTCCGCAAGTATATAGAGATATCATGAAATAATAAATGTACAGTATTCAAATATGTACCTACAATAGATTCCTGTACATGTGATGACAAGCACTTAATATAAGAACAAATGATCTTTCAAAAATGTTTCAGTACACGTTCACGTAATTGTTCGAGGAGAAGAATTATTAACAAAATGATTTCTTTTACTGCTATTCTGCTTTTTAATTATCTTCTCTTCAATGTACATATTGGTAAGTGCATGATCTGAGTATTATTAGTAGTATAAGTAGTAAAGTATATATTCCATTTTTGATTGATAAATCTCTAAATATTGGTTTTTTACAGAAATATATTCAGCACATCCAAATAAAGTAGGCAATTTCTTTAAAACTGTCGGGAAAGATATTAAAAAAGGCATAGAAGCTATACCTTCGAGTGAGTTTAATAATTTTTTTATATTATGATTGTTGTAAATTAATATGCAATTCAACTAAAGCTAGTCGTTTTCTTTTCATAGTTGCGAACTCACCATATGTGAATGCAGTGCCCATAGGTAAGTGTTATATATTATGTTAAACACGTAAAATCCAGTAACAAATTCTCCTGGAAAAGATAACATCCTGGAAAAGAGCAACACTCTGGAAAAACTGAAAATGGGAGGAAAATCCATTAATTTATCATCAAATATCAATAATTAAATTTGTTCCAGTGGGTCAAGCAGTTGAGTTAGGTAACGTAGTTGGTACTGGTATAGCTAACGCAATAAGTCCTGGAGCACCTGCTCGGAATCCTGGAGTACCTCTTCAGAATCCTGGAGCAGTGGGACAATATCCTGGAGCAGGATATCCTCCTGCGGTAGGAGGATATCCTGGAACATATCCAAATCCGGGAGCTGCTGGGATGGGAATGGGATATCCCGGAGGATATGGCGGAGGATATGCCGGGGGATATGGCGGCGGAAATACCGCTTCCAGAGGGATAGGACGTTTTGGAAAAGGTGCAAGTAGCATAATACGTCTTGGAAAGTCTAGCCCCGGATATGGTCAACAACCTCAGCACCCTGTTCAACCTCAACATCCATGGCATTCTCAACAATGGCATCGTGAACATGACCATCCGCAACATCCCGCACAACATCCTGCGCAACATCCTGCACAACATCCATGGCATTCTCAAGAATGGCATCGTCAACATGACCATCCGCAACATCCCGCGCAACATCCTGCGCAACATCCATGGCATTCTCAAGAATGGCATCGTCTACATGACCATCCGCAACATCCTGGAAATAAAGAAAAGTCTGGAAAAGCACATCCAGAAAAAGAACATCCTGGAAAACCTGAACATAAATCATAATTGTGTTCGATGTAGACTTGTTTTTCAGTTTCATGCAATATTTTTGAGAAATTAATAAATTATATAACATGTTTGTTTTGTATAATTTTGTACAATTTACGATTTTCTTAAATATTAAATAATTCGGAAAACATTGCATATTATTGACTTACACTAGATATATCGATTATTTAAATTACGTTAATCTTCATTCCTTTCGATCGCCTGGTATATAATCCTTTTTTCTCTCGAAGCAAACTCTTTCGATCTCTTTATTCATATTTTTTAATAAAATACACTCATATTAGATTACATGGTTTTTTACGATACAACTTTACATGAAAATTTCATTGTTTTATATAAGAAATGATTTACGAATTGGAAGATTTTTAAAAGTCCTTAATTTTTTCTACTCCAGATGTAACTCGAAAAGTTTGCATATATCGCATGTTAAATAAAAATACGTGTCTATTTTTTCGGTATATGAATTGCAATAAAAATATTCGAGACGACGCTATTTTTCAGTTGTCTGTTGTAAATGTGATATTGAATCACTCATATACTTCCGGTACTCATTACTTAACTATTTGTGAAAAAATACTCCATACTATACTATAAATCCCGAAAAACAGATATCATAAAATAATAAACCTTCAGCATTCAAATATAGCACCGTAATATCCGCGTGTAGTAATAAGGAAACAATATATGAAGCAACAATCTCTTTAAAATTTATCAGTATAAGGCGCCTTTCGCGTTGACGAAATTATACGAGAATAACAAGAATCATTTAAAAAATGATGTTCTTTACAGCTGTTCTGCTTTTTACCTGTCTTCTCTTCAATGTGTCTATTGGTAAGTATAATAATAAATAATATTTACTTTTTTTTCCATTTTTTATTAAAATATTTTGTTCTGTTCCTTCAAAATAAGTGGTCAATTCAATAAATCCTATCAGAGAATTATCATTTTTTGATTAATGGAATTCAATATTAGGTCATACCGGATTGAACCGATCAAATAAATCAGTTTCAATGATAGTTCTGAAATGGGATCTATTGGATTGATCAAAAATCAATCGGTCCCAGTATAATATTTTTTAGGAATGGTGATCACTCATATCATAAGTAGATTGTCAATAAGTGTGTCAATAAGTGTAGATTCGACAAGACAGGTTTTGAATCCGAATTAATCCGAAAAATTCGAATTGATTGGATTTATTCAGATAACTTCTGATTAATTCGGATTGGCGGATTCATTTGGATTAAAGGTTCAGATTGATTTTTAATAGGCTTCGGAAACGGGTCAAAAACGGGATTTACATGCATTCACAAGCATTAAAAATTTTAATTCGCCCCAATCCATATCAATGCTTCTTTTTCCTGATGGGTCATGATCTTTTGTTTGATTTTTTTTTCCAGAAGTTGCCGGGCAAATGGGGATGGGGATGGACTATGGAGGAATGGGAATGGGTGGAGGAATGGGTATGGGAACAGGAGGGGGAGGGGGAATGGCGGCAATGCAAGCAATGATGGCAATGCAAGCAATGGGAGGAGTGGGAGGAGTAGCGCAAATAGGACATGCAGTGACCGGTGGTCGTGGAAAAATGGGACAAATTTTTGGACGTATGAATGGGATGAATGGTGGAATGGAAATGAATGGAATGGGAATGAACAATGGAATGGGTATGAATCATAATGGAATGGGAATGAACCACAACGGAATGGGATATAATGGATACAACCATAATGGCGTGGGACATAATGAATATGTGCATAATGGACCAAATGGACCTCGCCATGAAGTGCAACATCATGGACCGAATGGACCGACTGTACATCACAATGAACCTGTTCATCATGGACCAAATACACCTCACCATGAAGCACAACATCATGGACCAGCTGGACATCATAATGGGCCGGAACATGGAGGAAAAACGACTACACATGTACTTCATCACCCAATTCCTGAACATATTTTACATCCTTCCATTACACATGCTATAAATGCCGCACATCATCCCCAGCACAAGACTAGAAAGTGATTCGTCATTTGAGATTCTTCATGTAAATGACATTGTTGTTTATATAAAGGAAAATACGTATTTTATACGTATAAAAACCCCTCTCCTAATGAATTTAGAATTTTCTATGTAAAACGTACGCAGGTTTAATTTTAATTGTAAATTAATTTTGTAACAGGTTTCAAAAATAAATACATTATTTACTTATAAATGTACATTAATATTGAAAATTAGTGAACCTTTACTCTTCGCACTCGAATTAAAACAGAACTGTTTTTTTGGCATAAATACTGGTTATAATAAAACAAAGGAAATTTTCAATCCGAAAACTTTTAATCCGGATCCAAATTAATCTGGTTTATTCGAATCAATCAAAATTATTCCGAAAAATTCGAGTAAACTCATAAATTTATTCGGATTGATTGGATTTATTTTAACTACAAGTTGAGATTGAATTGAATGAGTCTCGGATTAATTGCGGATTGAAAAAGTCCTTTGCATTAGACCGGAATGAAACTGTTTGGTTCGGATAAAAATTCCGGAATGATTCGGATAATTTTGGAAATTTTCGATATTTGTAATGTATAGTTTTATTTTCTTGATAAGAAAATATATATATTATCAGAAATATGACGTTTTCTTTTTTATTTGAGAATGACCATTATAAATAGTTTATATCTCCAGTAATATTAATGCAACAAAATAAAAAACAAGGTTCGTTTCAAAGTCAACGCTTAAAAATACATTTAAAAAAGATAAAAGTTAAATAAACAGGAATTTCATAAAATTTTATAACTTATGATTGTATATATCACGTTGGATAAATAATGTCATAAATATACTTCATGGCACTGATCAGTTCTCTATAGACTTTACTTTATACTCATATACTTTAGTGTTAGTAAATCAAACTTCGGAAGTAGAGATATTATAAAATAATAAATCTATGCACACGTGATTACAAGCTGATAATATAAAAAAAACAGATCATTTAAAAATTAACCAGTAGACACTGAGGAAATTAAACGAGAGTAACGAGAATCATTTAGAAAATGATGTTCTTTACTGCTATTTTGCTCTTTAACTGTCTTCTCTTCAATGGACCCATTGGTAAGTAAATTACTAAATGATTTATTTACTAATGACATTTTAGAATTAAAAAAAAAATCAAAAACCTCTGTAATGAATAATTTTACAAAGAAAAAATCTGCAAAAAATATGAGTGAGACATTTTCGGCCTAATTCTCGGTTTTAAGTGCTTTTCTAATTTCAATTTACAAAATGATCTCTTAAGGGAGGTTTTTGATTTTTTTTACTATAAATGGTATCAGAAAATAAAAAAACGGTTTGTGTACATTGGTTTCTCTTTTTGGACCAAAAAAAATCTTAACAAACAAAATGCGTCAGAAGTCAGAATAGACGAAAGTTCGGATTAATTCAAATTGGTTTTGAATGGGCTTACGAATTCTACTTTTTTAATTGAGTTCTTTTGTTTAATTTTTTTCAGAAGTTGAAGGACAAATGGGAATGGATTATGGAATGGGAATGGGAATGGGTGGAATGGGGACAGGATCGGGAAAGACGGCAATGGAAGCAATGATGGCATTGCAAGCAGTGGGAGGAATAGGAGGAATAGCTCAAGTGGGACATGCAGTGACTGGAGGTCGTGGAAAACTTGGAAAAGCTTTTGAACGTATGAGTTATATGAACAATGGAATGGGAATGGGAGGAATGGGAATGGGAATGGATCCATATGGAATGGGAATGGGTGGAATGGGGATGGGTGGAATGGGTATGGGTGGAATGGGGATGGGTGGAATGGGGATGGGTGGGATGGGGATGGGTGGAATGGGCATGAACAATGGAATGGGGATGGGAATGAACAATGGAATGGGGATGAACAATGGAATGGGAATGAACAATGGTATGGGAATGAACCATAATGGCGTGGGAACTAACCAAAATGGGATGGGACATGAAATCGGACATAATGGAGTAAACCACAATGGACTTCATGAACCTATACATCATGCACCACCTGTACATCACAATGAACCTGTACATCATGCACCAGCTGTACATCATGCACCAGCTGTACATCACAATGTAGAGCAACATCATGCACCAGCTGCACATCATAATGCGCCGGAACACGGAGGAAAAACAACTACACATGTAATTCATCACCCAATTCCTGACCATATTTTACATCCTTCACTTACACATGCTATAAATGCTGCACATCATGCCCAGCACAAAAATAGAAAGTGATATTTATATAAACATATATAAATATATATAATACATGAGGTTTTTCATGTAAATTACATATGGATTTCATTTAAAATAAAATACCTATTTTGCATATAAAATCCTCCCTCCCAATTAATTTGGAGTCTTCTAAGTAAATCTACGTTCAATTTTAGGCGTAGAAAAATTCTGTTACAAGTTTGAAAAATAAACGAATTAATCAATTACAATTATGTACCCCAATATTAAACATTTAATGAATCTTCATATCCTACGCGCTGAAATTAAAAAAGATACCTGTTTTTTGCGTAATATTACTGGTTGAAATAAAAAGTTAAAGCAATGAATTTACTATCAGAGTCAGCGCTTCAAAATACATTAAAAAAGACATAAAAATCAAATCCACACGAATTTGATAAAATTTTTTAACTTAATATTATATATGTCATATTGATTAAATAATATCATAAATATACATCATGAACTGATCAGTTGTCTATGCGCAAAAAAATACATTATTAGGTCACTAAATCAAATTTCCGAAATACAGATATTGTGAAATAATAAATCTACGGTATTCAAATATGTACAATAGATGCTTGTACACGTGACGAGCATGTAATATAAGAAGAAACGATCTTATAAAAAATTTTCAGTAGACGTTCATGAAATTGTTCGAGAACAATTATCATTTAGAAAATGATGTTCTTTACTGCTGTTCTGCTCTTTAACTATCTTCTCTTCAATGTACCTATTGGTAAGTATTATTATAAATATATACCTTTTACTAAATGATATTTACTTTATTTTAATCCTTAATATCAAGCCAAATGTTGCTTAATCCCTTCTATTGCATCAATATATATGCCACGTTAAGCACGTTTCGCGATTCCGCGCTGTAGGTATTGCGTCAATGTCAACTACGCCCTATTAAAAAAATCCTCCTGTTATTTTCGGACGAGAAAATCCGCTAAAAAAATTGGAAAAATACATATAATCATGTGTACTTCAGTAGCGAAAGTCATGTAGATTATAATAAACAAATTTCCTTTTTTACTTCAAGAGTTACTTAATCCAATTATATATTATTTGTATACCAATTCATCTCAAATGTCTTTGTAAAAAAATTATAAAAAAGCCTTTTTTGGGAAATAAGCCGGAAATAACCCTTTAATTCTTATCTTCTGCTTGATTTTATTCCAGAAGTTGCTGGACAATATGGGATGGATTATGGAATGGGAATGGGAATGGGAATGGGAATGGGAATGGGAATGGGAATGGGAACGGGATCGGGAATGGGAGCATACCAAGCAATGATGGCAATGCAAGCATTGGGAGGAATAGGAGGAATAAGTCAAATTGGACATGCAGTGACGGGAGGTCGTGGAAGAATAGGAAGATTTTTTGGACGCATGAGTGGAGGATATGGAGGAACTGGAGGATATGACATGACGGGAATGAACAATGGAATGGGAATGAACAATGGAATGTATCACAATGGAATGGGAACGAACAATGCAATGTACCACAGTGGAATCGGAACGAACAATGGAATGTACCACAATGGAGTAGGAACGAACCATTATGGATATGGAATGAACCATGCTGGAGTCGGAACGAACCAGTATGGTTCTGGAACAACTCATAATGGAGTGGGAACGAACCATTATGGATCTGGAATGAACCATTCTGGAGTGAGAACGAACCAGTATGGTTCTGGTACAAACCAGACTCAAGTCGTACATCATGCACCAAGCAGAGTGTATAATCAAGCTGCAAGACCAACCGGACATCGTAATGAACATCCACGCAATGAAGTAAAACCGAATACATATCATCCAATTCCTGATCATATTTTACATCCTACAATAACAAAGGCTATTAATGAAGCACTTCGTCATAGTAGTATTGAAAAACATAAACATGTCGGGTAAATTACATATTGTAGATTTCATTGAAAATAAAATACCTATTTTACAGATGAAACCCCCACTCCCAATGTATTTGGAGTTTTCTAAGTAAATCTATGTTCAATTTTAATATCGTATAAATTCTGTTGCAGGTTTGAAACGTAAATATTTTGTGCTTGTTGCATAATATTACTGATGGTTGAAATGAAAAATTGTAGTGAATTAGAAGTCTTTATGAATAAAGACTATTATTTTCTATGTTGTAGCTAAAAAGAAATTATAATGATATAATTTCATGATTATAATCAAATTTTCAATATTTTGTGATACATTATTTCATTTTTTTATTATATACGGAAATGTATATATTAACAGAAATATGATTTTTTCGTTTTTTGTGATAATGAACATTAAACGTTGAATATCTGACAATAATCAGGCAATAAGAAAAAAACAAGTTTAGTATCAGATTCAGCGCTTCAAAATACATTAAAAAAATATAAAGATCGAATCGACACGAATTTGATAAAATTTCGTACCTTATTTATTATATGTCGTGATGTTTATGAGAAAAAAATAATACCTTATTAGGTCACTAAATCAAATTTCCGAAGTAGAGATATTATGAAATAATAAATCTGCGGTATTCAAATATGTACAATAGATGCTTGCACACGTCATGACAAGCACGTAATATAAGAACAAACGATCTTCCAAAATTTTTTCAGTAGACGTTCACGAAATCGTTCGAGGAGAAGATTTATTATCAAAATGATTGTTTTTACTACTATTCTGCTTTTTAACTATCTCCTCTTCAATGCACCTATTGGTAAGTATAATAAATAATAAATAATATTAAATAAATAATATTTACTTTTATAAAATCCGGAAATTGTCTTTGATTTTATTTTTTATGTGATAAGTCTTTTGAATCTTGAAAAATTGACTTCTTGAGAAATCCCTTGATATCCCTTAAAATCACTTGAAATGTTGCAATGAAACGAATTCTATTGTTATATTTATATGCGGAAAAATACGGGAATTTCCCAGAAATATGTGAAAAGTATAGTAGACATTCTGTAAGCAGATTTAATTAATCTAATGCCAATTTATTAATTATGTTTGTTTAACTCTGCTTTTTTGTTTGCTCTTTTCCCAGAAGTAGCTGGACAAATGGGAATGGGAATGGGTGGAATGGGAATGGGAATGGGTGGTATGGGAATGGGCATGGGGGGTATGGGTATGGGTATGGGAATGCCAATGATGGGGATGGGAGGGGAAGGGCAAGGGGCAATGGAAGCAATGATGGCAATGCAAGCATTGGGAGGAGTAGGGGGAGTAGCTGCAGTGGGACATGCATTGACCGGAGGTCGTGGAAAAATTGGAAAAGTTTTCGAACGTATGAATCATATGAATGCAATGAACAATGGAATGGGAATGGGAATGAACAATGGAATGTACGATGGTGGAATGGGAATGGGAATGAATAATGGAATGGGGATGGGAATGAACAATGGAATGGGGATGAATAATGGAATGGGAATGAACAATGGAATGGGAATGAACAATGGAATGGGAATGAACCATAATGGAGTGGTACCGAACCACAATGGGATGGGACATGAAATAGGACATAATGGAGTAAACCATAATGAACCTATACATCATGCACCAAATGGACCGGCTGTACATCACAATGAACCTGTACATCATGCACCAACTGCACATCACAATGTAGTGGAACATCATGCACCAGCTGTACATCATAATGCGCCGGAACACGGAGGAAAAACAACTACACATGTAGTTCATCACCCAATTCCTGACCATATTTTACATCCTTCACTTACACATGCTATAAATGCTGCACATCATGCCCAGCACAAAACTAGAAAGTGATTCGTCAATCGAGATGTTTTACATAATTCATTTTTTCTTCTTTGTATCATTACTGGTTGAATTAAAACATTGTAATGAAATAAAAGTTTTTATGAATGAAGGTGTAAAAATTGCGTTCTAATATCCCATTTTGTGGAATGAAAAGAATAATAAATCAGTTAAAAATTTTTTTTTTTAACTCTTGATTATTGAACTATAGTTAATGTAATGTATCATTCATTCTCTTATAAATATGCTTTTTAAAATAAGTTTGAAAAGATATATACTTCCAATATCTTATTACATCTTTTGTGCAATTAAAATTAACTATTAATATTAAATAATATTATATATATAATAATACCAAAAATTATGCAAATTAAAAGTTAACACGAAGTTCATTTTGCTTCCCATAGAGGAAGCAAAGTGCTCGAAAAATGAGCACAACAAAAATATAAATATAGTTAAATGGAACACCCGAGATCGAATTCACAGCTAGTTTCATAATATTTTTAATTAATATTTCGAATTGTTTCTTTTAACAAAGATCTTTTTCTTTAAATTTCAGATTTCTAGATGAATTTTCATATGCAAAAGAATTTTATTTTATCTGAAATTAATTTAATATAGTTAATTAAATATAATAATTGTTTTTAATTCATTTCATACATATTTCACAATTTTCGAACAAATAAAAAAATTCTTCCTTGTTTTTAAAAAATTTTCAGTGATAACTATGACATAAACGATTATGACGTATGTGATAACGAAATAATCTCAAATTTTTAGTACCTTATGCTTTTATTATTTCCAGTCACATGTTACTGATGTACAATAATGAAATATAAATTATATTACATTTGATAAATTGCGTCAGCTTCGATCGAGAAAATCAAATCTTTTTTGTTATATTATATTTTTGCTTTTGAATAAATTAAAATCTATCAAAATCTATTTAAAATGAGTCCAGGACAAAGTCCCTTTGTCAGCTTTTAAAGCTGTAGCAAAAACTAGAATTTTTTTCTGTGAAATCTTTGTATGAAATATTTTTTTCAGACTCATTTCTAAAATAGTACATGAATCATATAATATATGAACAGTTGCATCAGTCATTTTTCCTATACCTGAGCTAAATGTATTAATAATTAAATATGTGATAAATGTGTTCGTAATTTGTAGATTATAAAAAGTAAAATTTTTTCTTACAAATATTTAGTTTAATTTTCATAATCACTTTTAATAAGCGTGCTCGTTACTGCGTAGTGGATTAATTTATCAAATAAAAACTCGAAACGTAGTATTTCACTTTATTTTTCGACACATCGCTCAGAGCAATAAAAAAGTTTCGTAAATTTTGTATACACAAAGTCATTTGAATAAAAATTCACATGCTTAAGGATTCTAAATATACTACAGTATGCAGAATTTGCACATATTTATTTTATTTAACCCTTAAAGTATATACTGAGATCACCTGCACCCCACAACAATATTTTTTCAATTTTGAGTACCTACAGGTACTCAAAAAAAAAAACATCAAGTCAAAATATCAATTTTCCAGATGTATGTATGTTTGCATGTGTATATATGTGTGTGTATGTATAGTGGATGTCACCTTTTTTTGTGAAATTTTTAGTGATTAGTTGCACCATGAAGGATTTTTGAAAATACTGAATTAAACAATTTTTATATACACTATATCATTTTTGTAAAATAATCTGTAAGTTCAAATACCTAAAAAAAATTCATAGCTCATTTAAGAAAGTAAACGGTTTCTTTCGTTGTAAATAAAAAAATCATTAATGTTTCCTCTATGTTTTGGGATAGTTGAAGGGTCCAGAGCAATCTCAATGTTAAAAAGAAAATTTCAAAAAATTTAATACAAGTTCTGTAATCACTTGTAAGAATCAAAATCATGATCGTTACGGTGCAAAATAATTAGTACGTCAATTTAATTACACTATAAAAATTGATAATAATAGAAATTTACATTAAATTTGGTTACGAGTATGACGAAATTCATTGTCTTCTTGTCATCTAAACGTCATAAGTATCATAAAATACTGAAGCCTTCATCTCCCCCATCAAGTAAATATGTACAATGGGTTCAAGTAAATGATTAATCATTGTCGATTAGCGGGTGTATATATATACATGAAGACAAAATTTTCGAAAGTTATCAGTCAACGATCCAAAAATTTTATAACAATCATTTTCTTTTACTAAAAGAAAATGAATACTTTTTTTCTTACTTTACTTGTTGCCTCAGCAGTGGTTTTGCAAACATCTCTTGGTAATTATACTAATATGAATATTTTCTGTCCGGAAAATTTTTTTATGCAGAAATATCTCAAAGTTCTCTTGTGGGCTGTGAGAAAAAAATTGAGAATATGCGGAGTTTCCTGCTAAATTTTTTTTTCTCGCTAAAACCAGGCCATTTAACACCGTCTGTACGATACTTATACAAATTACCTAATTCTAGCAAAAAATATTTATTATTGGGAGCGTAAAGTTGAGGAAACTTATCAAAAAGCTTTCATTTGAAGAGATTTAATCCAATTTCATTTCAATTTTGATTAAAGTGAATGTTTCTGTGCTCTTACTAAAGGCCAAAATTCGGCACTCCTAATTTTTGTTATTATTTATATTATATTTTCTTTACTTTATATTTTCTATGTGTATTTTTTTATCTTTAATTTTTTTGTTAATTTTGAGAACAGAATAGAATTTGTCAAAAGACTTGGAATAAATTATTAATCCTTATTTTATTTCTTATTTTCCAGAAGTTGTAGGTCAAACCAGTACTGGAGCTGCTGGTGGTGCAGCAGGTGGATCATCAGATTATGGTTCAGTAGGAAGTGAAGGTGGTAGTGCCACAGGTGGTGCCACAGGTGGTGCCACAGGTGGAGCATCCTCAGATTATGGTTCAGTTGGGGGCGGCAGTGGATACTCGCAAACACCCTCTGCCCCCTCTGCACCAACAACTGGTGGAGATGCTTCGAGTGGAGGTCATGGAAGTGATGGATTAGCAGCATTAGGAGCATTAGGAGGTTTAGCAGGTCTGGGAGCAATAGGAATGATGTTGCGTAATAAGAGGAAGCAAAAAACACAATTGGCGCATCCTTATGCTATGCCTCCTCATGGATTCCCACATCCTGGAGTACATCCTGGACACGAACATGCTTATGCTGCACATGCACCACATGCTTATCCACCTGCGCCTCATAAAATAACTATTCATCAACATATACATCCAGAACACCATGAAGCTGTTCATCATCCCGATCCTCATCATGAACGTGCTGTCCATCACGATGCTCCACATCATGAAGTGCATCACGCACCACCTGCACATCATGAAGTGCATCATGAACCTGCACATCATCCATATCATGCACATCATGCATAAGAATGTAAATGAAACCCATTATTAAATTATAACTGAAAGCTTTTCATGTCACACTTCTGTTTATAGCCTGAAGTTTTATTCTGAGATGTGTGCGACTATTGCAATATTTCTAATGAGTAAATAAATATATAAATAAATAAGTCATACTGATAAGTGTATTTATTGTATTTATATTGATATCCATTTATTTATTAAATATGCCGCTTATTACTGTAATCTGTATAATATTTCAGACTAAAGCCATGTAAGTCGAAAGAAAGTATTAATTACTTGAAATATTAAATACTCAGTTTTTTATTAATATAATGCAATAATAATTTATAATTGCATTTATAATTGCCTTCATTTTGTAAAATTTAGATGAAAATTAATATATTGCAACATAAGTATATGCTGAGAAATTGCAAAGGAAGTGAGTGAATATGTTTTATTATAATATAATCTTAATAAATTTCTTATTCTTGATTTTGTATAGGTAAGTAAACTTTAAGTAACATTTTTTGGAAATGGTAAAAATAAAGTTTCGAAATAAAGTTTTGAAGAATTCTTTTCCTGATTCATAATTCCTATTAAATTGTCGAATTTACTTCGAATCCCCTAATTATTTTTATTAGTTTAATGATAATCACTTATCACAATAAGAATTATGGTCGTTACACGTGCCATAATTCTAATAATAATACGTGCAACGAATAAAAAATGTTACGAATCGTTTTATTATTTGACGAATTTCGAGGACGATTTTTAGGTAAACATATTTCACAATAGCTCCGTCATAAAAGACTTACATTTTTGCCTAGATTAAAAATTGTTTATGTATTATAAAAAATCATTTGATTTTATTGTTTAAATATTATATGTAGTAGAAAAATTGATACACTCGACACCTATATTTAAGTAGAATTATGGTTAAATATACACTGAGAAAAATGTCTGGTATGGACAACAAAACTTTTGGTTGCTATAGAAACAACAAAAATTGTTTGGTTGTGCCAACCAAAGTTTTGTTAATTCAAATCTCAGTCAGTCTCAGTTTTGTTGTTTCTATAGCAACCAAAAGTTTTGTTGTCCATACCAGACATTTTTCTCAGTGTACCCTATTTATTTTTTCTGCTTATAAAGTAATCAGAATTCTAGCTAATTGAACCAGCATTCTAGTTGTTTTAACTACAAATTCTTGTTAAAATACCCAGAATTCTGGTTATAATATTAACCAAATTCCCTCACCGCTCTCTCAAATTTCACACGGCGCATTATGACTAAAAGTAATTCATTGAATATAAAATGGGCAAATTTATTTATGTAATTAAAAAAAATACTTACAATATGACGAAACTCATATTGCTTACTCGTCACCTAAAAATCACAAACATCATAAAATACTATAACCTTCATCTGTTCCATCATGTAAATATGTACAATGAATTAAGCTAAATGATTAATCATTGGGAGCTGGAGGGTGTATATATATATGGACATAATTTAGAAAGTTATCAGTAAACGGACCAGAAATTTATAAGAATCATTTTCTTTTCCTAAAAGAAAATGAATTCCCTCATTCTTACTTTACTTGTTGCCTCAGCGGTTGTTTTGCATACATCTCTTGGTAATTATACTAATATTAATAATATTTTCTGTCTGGAAAATTTTTTTTATGCAGAAATATCGCAAAGTTCTCTTATGTATTCTCACCAAAAAATTGAGAATATGCAAAATTTCCTGTGCGTGCAATGCATGTCTCTAATTAGAAACTTTTAATTTTTAAATACAAAAATCTAAGGACCCAAGATTTTCAATTTTTTGGAAAGGACTTTTAATTATCTATGAATCACAAAACTAATGTCTTTATCAATTGATAGATTTCAATAAATTCAGCAGATTTTAAAGAATTAAACAAATTTTCAAAAAAATATCAAAAAGCTTTGAATGGTTTCAAGAGATTTTAAATGATTTTTCAAAAGAATTTGAAGAAATTATTAATCATTCTTATTTTATTTCTTTTTTGTCAAAAGTTGAAGGTCAGCAAAGCGGTACTGGAGCTACCGGTACAGGTGCTAGTGGTGCAGGTGCTACCGGTGGTAGTGCCGCAGGTGGTGGTGCCGCAGGTGGAGCATCTCCAGATTATGGTGCAGTAGGGGGTGGTGGTGCCACAGGTGGTATGGGTGGTTCCACAGGTGGTATGGGTGGTTCCACTGGTGGAATGGGTGGTTCCACTGGTGGTGCCACAGGTGGAGCATCTCCAGATTATGGTTCAGTTGGGGGCGGTGGTGCCACAGGTGGTATGGGTGGTGCCACAGGAGGTATGGGTGGTGCCACAGGAGGTATGGGTGGTGCCACAGGTGGTATGGGTGGTGGTATGGATGGTGGTATGGGAGGTGGCGCTGCTGCACCGCCTGCTGCACCGCCTGCTGCACCGCCAGCAACTAATCCTGAGGAAAGTCATGGAAATGAAGGATTAGCAGCATTAGGAGCATTAGGAGGTTTGGCAGGTCTTGGAGCAATAGGAATGATGATCCGTAATAAGAAGAAGCAAAAATTACAATTGCAGCATCCTTATGCTATGCATCCTCAAGGATTTCCACATAATGGAGTACATCCTGGACACGAGCAAGCTTATGGTGCACATGCCCCACATGGTTATCCACATGCACCAGTACCACATGCCTATCCTCATACAGCTGCACCTCATAAAATAGTTGTTCACCAACACATACATCCAGATCAACATCAAGCTGCTCATCATACGACTGTGCATCACGAACCTCATCAGGAACGTAGTGTACATCACGAACTTCCACATCATGAAGTGCATCACGCAGCACCTCCACATCATGAACTGCATCACGAAGCTCCACGTCATGAAGTGCATCACGCAGCACCTCCACATCATGAACTGCATCACGCAGCACCACCTCCACATCATGAACTGCATCACGAACCTGCAAATCATCCATATCATGCACATCATGCATGAGAATTTGAATAAAACACTTTATTAAATGTAATTGAAAGCTTTGTGTTACAATTATTTTTATATCCATAGGTTTTATTATGAGATGTGTGCGAATACTACATATTTCTTATAAACAAATAAACAAACAAATAAATAAATAAGTCATGTATACTGATAACTGTATTTATTGAATTTATGTTGATATCCATTTATTTATTTAATATATCACTTCTTACCATAATCTGAATAATATTTCATAGACTAAGTTGAAAAAAAGTTAGTATTCGTTACTTAAAATAACTCAATATTGTATAAATTAAAAAGCAATATGCTAAAGATATAAAAAGGTATTGCGAGTGAATATTTTTCATTATAATATAATCTGTATAATATTTCTTATTTTTCATTTGGTATATTCGGGCAATAATCAATAAAATTTTTTAATGGTCGTTACGCGTTCCGTAATTATAATAATAATTATTATTATCCTAATAATACGTGCAGTAAATTAAAAAAATGTTACGAATCATTTTATTATTTAAAAATTTGGAGAACGGTTTATGTTTATATATATATTTCATAATTGCTCCGTCAGGAAAGACAATATTTTTTCTAGATCAAACATTATATCATTGTTAATAACATTAATTTAAATTGATATGCGAACCAGATTCTTGACTTTTTCGAATTATCAAATACAAATTTTATATTTCCTATAATTCTTAGCATCACATTTTTATAACTTGCTTTACAATTTTTATCTTGGAAAATTTCATGACGAGTAGTTATATATTACTATTAAAATTATTTATCTGAAAAACATAAATTTAATATTTTTTCCCGATAGTTGAAATCTAATATTAATTTCGTTTTTATCACGTGAAATCACGTGAAATTTAATTTATTACGTCTTTAGAATAAAACGCATTTTTCTTCCTCCTCAGATCCTATAAATTTTCGAAATACAAATATCATAAAATAATACAGCCTTCTGCTTTATCATGTAAATATGCCCTATCAATTTTCGTGTATATGATGAAATAGCAGCGAGTACTGTAGAGAACAACTTTTAAAAGTTCTCAGTTGACGGTCCTGAAATTAACAAGCATCAAAAAAAAAAAATGAAGATCGTGATTCCTGCTGTGCTCGTTGCATTAGCAGTGGTGTTGACATCCATAGGTATGTATAATAATATTAGTATATTATTTTATATTATTTTATATTATTAATAATATTTTTTAAATGATTTTACGGGATTTTGAAGGTTTCAAGAAATTTCTTAGGATGTCAAATAAATTTAAAGATGATTGAGCATATTTCTAAAGAATTTTGTTACAAATGAAATTTCAAGGATTTCATAGGATTCTAAAAGATTTTAGATAATTTCCATGATTTTAAGGAATTTAAAAAATATGCGATTCTTCTTGCATTTCCCTGATTTTCCTAACAATTTTTCTTCCCCTGACTTCCCTGACTTGTGACAATGTAACTAAAAATCGTGTACGTTTTTCTCCGTTTTTATACTTCTAATCAGTCTCATTTGATTTCTCATTTTTTAGAAGTTGGAGGACAGGACTATGGCGGTGCAGGATATAGTACAGGTGGAGCTGGAGCTGGAACTGGAGCTGGAGCTGGAGCTGGAACTGGAACAGGAACTGGAGGATCCGCAGATTATTCTTCTATGGGTGGTGGAGGATCATATGGCGGAGGATCATATGGTGGCGGAACAACAGCACCACAACAAACACCAACTACTGGAGGAGAAGTGGGAAATGGCGGAGGATTAGGAACAATAGGAGCACTAGGAGGTGCACTAGGATTAGGAGCACTGGGATATGTATTCCTTAAAAATAGGAAAAAAGGGCAAGCTGTTAATCCTTATGCAACTGGTATGCATCCTGGATATCAACCACACCCTGAATTCGGTGCACATCCTGGAGCCGCTGCACCTCATTATGGCGAACGTCCTCACCCTCATGAAATAGTTATTCACCAATATGTACCTAATAAACCTCATGAAGTAGCTCAGCATCCAGCAACTCATCATGAACCTGAACATCATCAACCTGCACATCATGAACCTGTACATCATCAACCTTCACATGCACCAGCACATCATGAGGTTACTCATCATCCAAGACAAGATCTTAGTCATAGTGAACATGCGGGACATCCGGAACATCATCCAGCACCTGCTCATCATCCAGCTCCTGCTCATCATCCAGAATCTGCACATCATCCAGCACCTGCGCATCATCCAGAACATCATCCAATTACTCATCATGAACATGAAGGGAAGAAATAATATGATAGCACACATTAATCAAATTCACAGAATTTCTTTGTTTTCAGTGTCGTACTTCGGCTTATGATCTAAAATTCTAATCTGAAACCTATGTAAATACTGTAGTATTTCTTTGAAATAAATCAATCTTTTAAGTTGAAATTATATCTACCTATTTATTTAATAAGTGGCCTATATATTATGATCTATAGGTTTTAAAATTTCAATTACTATGAAATGTAAAAAAAATGAGTAATATTCAATGAAATCGTTCAGAAATAGTTTTAAAATTGTTGGTTATTCTTATATTGTTATATTAAGAAACCTTGGTCAGAAAAAAATGTATTTTCTGACTTTCAAACCGATTAAATACTACATGAATTAAAAGTTACAAATAAAATTTTCTTGAATAATTGCGCAAATTTGTAAAAAATTACTTCCGGCTCAAATATTTGAGAGGTGTTTCATAAATACTTATCAGAATGAAGTCAACATATTCTGGTCGTTATTATCTCTCTTTTTTATTTGAAACACCTCAGCAATAAAAAAATTTTGTAAAATGTGTACATATAAGAAAAAATAGGATCCGTAGATTAGAAAACCAATAATATTTCTGATAATAAAAAATAATAAAAATAACACGTTGAGGTGAAATGATTTAGAAGGCCTGTTAAAGGCATGTGACAATTACCGGAAGAGCAAATTTAGTTCTCCTAACTTTACGCTCGCAATAATAAATATATTTTACCAAAACTAGGCCGGCAGTAATAAATTGTTCATTATATTCATATGACAAATTTTTATGTAAGCATTAAATTATCAAGAACAGGCTCCGAATTAAAGATTTTTAAACTATTCAAATAAGCAAAAATTTCTAGAATAATTTTAGCAAATTTGCTAGAATGTAGTATTTATGTAGTATGTACAAATTTTTTCAAAGTTATTTCATTAACATTTCTTCTTCTTTTTTTTATATATTTCAAATTCGTATACTAAAATTGTTGACGAAAGTATGTCTCATGAAAAAGCGTTTGATCAACAAGGAAATTCACTTGATGACGATGCGAATTTTTATTATGTTTATACAAATTTTATGTTAAAAAACATTTTCCTGACTATAAAAAAAAAAGATAAATTTTAATAGTTTTCCAAATATAAAATCTGAAGTATAGATATAAAATTTTCCCCCTCCATCATGTAAATCTATGCAATAGATTCTTGTGTAATGCGTTGATAGGATGCTTATATATATAGGAAGAAGCGAATTTTTTAAAAATTGTTAAAAACAGTAATTTGCTCAAAAGTGCACTATAGAATAAGTTTTTTCCACTTGAAGAAAAATGAAGATCTTTATTGCACTTCTCCTCACCTATGCGTTGCTCGATAAATCTCTAGGTAATTATAATAGTCATGGTCTATTAAATTTTGCCCACGAAGTTTTTAATATTTTTTAAGAATTTAAATTTTATGTAAGAAAAAAGTAGTACAGTTTATCCGCAAAGAATGCCTAAAAAATAAATTAATATCAGTCATAACAGAAGTTAGTGAACAATATGAATTTTGGGGATTTTAGGAAGACATAATTTTACAATATTTCGTGAGATTTTAAGTAATTTTAAGGGATATAACAATATTTCATTGGACAATAAGTAATTTTAAGTACTTTTACCAGCTTTCAAGGGATTTCACGAGATTTAAAGATATTGCAAGAGATTTTGATGAACTCCATGAAATTTTGAAATATTTCAAACTATTTTAAGACATTTACAGATGATTTTAAAGATTTTAAAGAATTTCAAGAAATTAAAAAATATTTTAAGGGATTTAATTTGATTTCGTCTAAATTAGGATCAATACATTGGGATTTTTTTCAATTATTTAAAATCTCTTGAAAATTCCTGAACTACCTTGAATTCTTTTGAAATCAATTGAAATTCCTTATACTCACTTGAAATTTTTCAAAAAAAATATCAAAAAGCTTTCAGTAATTTCAAGAGATTGTAATATTTTTTGCAGGATTTCAACGGATTTTGAAAGATTTTTCAAAAGACAGAAGAAATAATTATTAATCATTCTTATTTCATTTGTTATTTTTAAACGTTGTAGGTCAGCAAACCGGTACTGGAGCTACTGGTGCAGGTGCTGCTGGAGCTGGTGCTGCTGGTGCAGGTGCTACTGGTGCAGGAGCAACAGGTGGTGGTGCCGCAGGTGGAGCATCTCCAGATTATGGTGCAGTAGGGGGTGGTGGTGCCGCTGGTGGTGGTGCTGCTGGTGGTGGTGCCGCAGGGGGAGCATCTCCAGATTATGGTTCAGTTGGGGGCGGTGGTGCCACAGGTGGTATGGGTGGTGCCACAGGAGGAATGGGTGGTGCCACAGGAGGTATGGGTGGTGCCACAGGTGGTATGGGTGGTGGTATGGAAGGTGGTATGGGTGGTGGCAGTGCTGCACCGCCTACTACACCGCCAGCAACTAATCCTGAGGAAGGTCATGGAAATGAAGGATTAGCAGCAATAGGAGCAATAGGAGGTATAGCAGGTCTTGGAGCAATAGGAATGATGTTGCGTAATAGGAGGAAGCAAAAAAATCAAATGCAGCATCCTTATGGTATGGTTCCTCATGGATATCCACAAACTGGATTAATACATCCTGGACACGAGCAAGCTTATGGTGCACATGCACCACAGGGTTATCCACATGCAACACATCCACCAGCATCACATGCCTACCCACATTCACCTGCACCTCATAAAATAGTTGTTCACCAACATATACATCCAAATCCACACGAATCTGCTCATCATACAACTGTGCATCACGAACCTACTCATCATACAACTACGCATCACGAACCTACACATCATACAACTACGCATCACGAACCTATTCATCATGAAGTGCATCACGACACTCATCCAAGTCATGCACATCATTCATGAGGATTTAAATGCAACGCATTATTAAGTGATGTGGAATTGAAAGCTTCTAGTGTCACTTCTTTTTACATCCTGAAGTTTTATTATGACATTTGTGAGCAATATTTCTTATAAATAAATAAATAAATAAATAAGTAAATACTGATAACTGTATTTGTTGCATTTATGTGGATAACCATTTATTTATTTAATATATCACTTATTACTATAATCTGAATAATATTTCAAAGACTAAGGTCATTTATATAAGTTGAAAGAAAGTTAGTATTTTTTACTTAAAATAATACTCAATATTGTATAAATTATAATGTAATTATAATTCAGAATAATTTCCTTGAATTTGTAAAACAATTAGATGAAAATTCAAATGACAAAGTAACTATATTGCACTCATATACTGAAGAAATTAAAAGGAAGGGAGGGTAGTCAACTTTCAGTAACATTTTTCGGAAATGGTAAAAATAATCAAGTTTCAACATAAAGTTTTGAAGAATTCTTTTTTTAATAAATTCAGATTTCCTGTTAAATTGTCGAAATTATTTCGAATACCAAAATATTATGTATGCGTTTATTGATAATCACTTATCACTGAAAGAATCATGGCCATTACACGTGCCATAGTTCAAATAATAATATGTGCAACAAATAAAAAATGTTACTATTCGTTTTATTATTTGAGAAATCTCGAGAACGGTTTATAGATAAACACATGTAATAATTTTTTTTATTTGGGAAATTTCAGAACAATAACAAAATTTTGTAAAATAACATATTTGAAGAAAATAGGATCGCATGAATCACAAAACCAATAATATTTCTGATAATAACAAAAATAATAAGAATAACAAGTTGAGATATGATTTAGAATACCTATTTCCAACCTTACGCTTGCAGTAATAAATATATTTTTGCTAAAAATAGGCCGGTAATAAATTGTTCCTTATATTTATATTACAAATTTTCATGTAAATAATCTTTATTCCTCTCTATCTAAGAGATTGAAGGAGATATAAAAGGATAGGATTTCTATCTGTTTACTTCTAGTTTGATGTGTTTTTATTATAATGAATCGCTAGTAATTATTTTTGTTTTATACACAGGGAAATTCACTTAATGATGATGATTTTTATTATGTTTATCCAAATTTTATGTTTAAAAACAAGTTTTTGACTATAAAAAGAAGGCGCATTTGACTATCTTTTCAAATACCAAATATAAAGTATAGATCTCATAAAATTTTCCCCTTCCATCGTGTAAATATGTGCAATAGATTCTTGTGAAATGCGATAATAACATTTTTATATAAATATATATATATGCGAAGAAGCGAATTGCTATAAAAACAGTAACTTGTTGAAGAGTGAACTCAATAATTTTTTCGACTTGCAGAAAAATGAAGCTCTTTATTGCTCTTCTCCTCTCCTATGTGTTGTTCGACATATCTCTAGGTAATTATATAATAATCAGGATCTATTATATTTATATAATAAATGCACAATTTAATATGTAAAATCTTCCGTTATTTTCGAATCTATCTTTAGATTTCACCAAAAACGATACTCAATTGAATTATAGCCAATTTAATGTAAGCCTCTTTAACATGTCGCGGTACTAATCCGGAAAGAGGTTTTTTCTTTTTGTTTTGTTGTTTTTTTTTTAGTTTTTATGATTTATTATTATTTCTTTAGCCTTTTTATATATTTTTCGTATTTATCAAAAGTTAAAGGTCAGGAAGGGACTAGTGGAGCTACTGGTACACAAGCAACAGGTGGATCATCTCCAGATTATGGTTCAGCATCGACTGGTACAACGCCTACAAATGGTACAGGAGAAGCTTCGAAAGATGATGATCATGGAATTGGTGGATTAGGAATATTAGCATTGGGAGGTTTAGGTCTGGCAGGAGTAGGAATGATGATGCGTAATAAGAAGAAGAAGCAACAAATACAAACAGCGCATCCTTATGCTATTCTTCCTCATGGATACCCACATCCTGCAGTACATCCTGGACACGAGTATGCTTATGGTGCACATGCACCACATGCTTATCCACATGTACCTCATAAAATAACTATTCACCAACATTTAAGTCCAGCACACCATGAATCTACTCATCACGAATCTCATCATAACAGTCATTCAAGTCATGCACATCATGCATGAGAATTTAATGAAACGCATTATTAAGTGTTATGGAATTGAAAGCTTTTAGTGTAACACTTCTTTTTATATTCTGAAGTTTTATTATAAGATTTGTGAAAACAAGCAATATTTCTTATAAATAAATAAATAAATAAATAAATAAATACTGATAATTGTATTTATTGCATTTATATTGATAACCATTTATTTATTTAATATCTCGCTTATTACTATAATCTGAATAATATTTTAAAGACTAAGGTCATTTACATAAGTTGAAAGAAAGTTAGTATTTTTTACTTAAAATAATACTCAATATTGTATAAATTATAATGCAATTATAATTTCTGATTTCCTTGAATTTTTAAAACATTTAGATAAAAATTCAAATGAAAAGGAAGCGAGTGAATATTTTTCAATAATATTTCTTAGTTTTGATTTTGTACAGGGCAGTAAACTTTAAGTAAAATTTTTTGAAAATGTTAAAAATAATCAGGTTTTGAACAATTTTTCGAATAACCAAATAATTTATATGCGTTTATTGATAACATCACAGTCATAATCATATGACTGTTGCACGTGCCATAATTCTAATAATAATACGTGCAACAAATAAAAAATGTTACAACTCGTTTTATTATTTGTCAAATCTCGAGAATGGTTTTTAGATATACATATTTCATAGTTTTTTTTTATTTGACAAAACTCACAATAATAACTAAATTTTGTAAAATATATACACATATTAGAAAAAGATTAGTTTTGATCTAACTTAATTAACATTTCTTGTTCTTTTCTTTTTTATTTTTTAAATTAGTATAACTAAAATTGTTGTCTAAGCTAAACTTATATGTCTCATGAAAAAGCGTTTGATCAAGAATGAAATTCACTTGATGATGACGAGAATTTTTATTATGTTTATCCAAATTTTATGTTTAAAAACAAGTTCCTGACGATAAAAGAGAAGATAAAGTTTACTAGCTTTTCAAATATCAAATCTGAAGTACAGATATCGTAAAATCTCTCCACTCCACCATGTAAATATGTACAATAGATTCTTGTGTAATGCGATGATAGCATGTTTATATATATACGAAGAAGCGATTTCTTAAAAATTTAACAGTAACTTGCTCAAAATTGCACAAGAATAATTTTTTTCCAAATGAAGATCTTTATTGCTCTTCTCCTCGCCTATGCGTTCGTCGATATATCTCTAGGTAATTATAATTATTAGGGTATCTACTAACTGCTACTAAAGCCAAGAAGTTTTTAATAATTTTTAACAATTTGAATTTTAAGTAAGAAAAAAAAGCCCAGATTACTTGCAAAGAATTCGTATAAAGTAAATTAATATTAGTCATCACAGTACCTATTATCATTAAAAAAATGAAAAGATCATTTTTTTATTAATAGTGTAGGTGAGAAATAGATTTCAAAAGAGTTTCAAGATTTTCGTAAGATTTTATGACATTTTTAATTAGAGATTTAAAAAGACTTAAAGGATTTCAAGAGAATTTAAGTGGTTTCAAGTAATTTCAAAGAATTTTTGAAGAATTCTAAGAAGTTTGAAGATATTCAAGACATTTCATTAAATTTCAAATAAGGGGTCTCACAGCTAGTTTACATTTTGAAAAAAAAACTTTCTAAGAAGATAAAAAGAAATCGCCTGTAACATGCACTCGACTATTTAATTAATTTTAATTAATGTCTACTTTCTCGCTGAAAGGACAAGGAAATGGCAATGGATATGTAGGTCAAGGGAATGGTAATGGATACGGAGGTCAAGGAAATGGAAATGGATATGATTATGGACAAGTAGGTAGCAATGGAAATGCTGCAGGACAAGGATATTATAATCAAGGGCAAGGAATGGCACCAGGAATGCAATCAGGAATGGCACCAGGAATGCAATCAGGAATGGCACCAGGATATGGAGGAGGAATGGCACCAGGAATGGCACCAGGAATGGGAGGAATGGGAACAGGAATGGCAATAGCGGAAGGACTTTCAACGTTAGGAGCAATGGGAGCACTGCCAGCACCTACTGGAAGATATGGACGTTTTGGACGTTTTGGTCGTGTTGGTAGTCTTGGAGGTATCTTAGGACATGAAGGTGGACAATACCAACAACCTCTACATCCAGGACCGTATGGACATCCCGGAGGGTTTGTACATCGTGAGGTACATTCTCCAGCATATTACGCAAATCATCCCGGAAGTCATCCTGGAAGTCATCCCGCAGGACATACCGCAGTACATCCGCATCCACATCCACAAGAACATCCACACCCACACCCACAAGAACATCCACATCCACAAGCACATCCAAAAGAACACCCACATCCACACCCACAAGAACATCCAAAAGAACACCCACACCCACATCCACAAGAACATCCAAAAGAACACCCACACCCACATCCACAAGAACATCCAAAAGAACACCCTCATCCACATCCACAAGAACATCCAAAAGAACACCATGCTTAAAATATAATTAAAAAATTAAAATTTCATATTTAAAAAAAAAAAGTATAAGTATTTTGTGTCATACCTACATGTTCTTATAAATCCGATTGATACAAAATGGCATTTATGCAAAAAATTACTGTTTCCTAGTGTTTAAATTTAAAATTATAATAAAAATTCTATGAAACGGGCTTATATATCATGAATATTTGTTATTCAGAGCCTATATAAATTGTTCAATATTGTTCATTCATGAATAAATAATTTGTATTGATAACTGCACTAATTTTATTTTTAGTAGGTAAGTGATTGTAATAAATCAAGTGATTATAATATATCACTTGTGATTGTGAGAAAGGTATGATGCCATCCACAAGTTTTATAGAAAGTAAGAATATATTTTATCGTAGCCAAACACCAAGGTACGACTTTTAACGAGTAAAGGATACATAATATAACGAATCGACAAATATAACAGTTGATTAGTATTAAAAATATAGTAAGCCAGTGGGCTCATTGTTCGTACATTCCAAAACCCATGACAGCATGTCATGACAAGAGCTCATGACATGAGCTTTACAGGTTAGCTGATTTTCCAGCAATATTGATGGGCTTCCCTGCTTTTCTGAGTCCATCAGTCAATCTTCTACCGAAATCAGCATCAACTTTGGTGAAATTTCTAATCGCTCGTTCAACAATGAAGTTCGAGGCACCTTTCAAACTTCCGATCAAGTTATTAATCAAGCGAGTCTTAGCTTCTGAGTCAAGAGTATCTCTGTAAAAATTTGTGGCTTGACCAAAATCATCTTCATTTTCTGGTTCGTGACGATCACAGGTTCCAGAAACTGGGAAAGGAGGTTCTTTCACTGCTGGACATTGTTGAGGTCCGCTGAAGCTGTTCGGAAAGTAATTTGGAGCTCCTCCTTGATTGTGGATAGGCATAAAACCGTCTCTCTGATAGTTCATTGCTGACATTACCTGAAAAAATGGAGAAAAAAAGAGTAGATTTCGAAGATAAATACGAACAAGAAATCGTAAAAGCATTAATAATTATTTAAGGAAAGAAAAAAGTACCTTGTATGGGCAGTTCACGGGTAGTTGAAGGTGATTGGGTCCAAGACGATGTCTATGAGTATCTCCGTAAGAAAAAAGACGTCCCTGGAGCATTTTATCAGGACTAGGTCCGATACCGGGAACAAAGTGAGCTGGGTCAAAGGCAAGTTGTTCCACATCTTGGAAATAGTTCTCGGGGTTCTTGTCTAATACAATTTTCCCCACTGGAATCAATGGGAATTCCTTATGAGGCCAAACCTGAAAAAAATCAATCATACGTCGATCAGTACTTCAGTTTAAATAAATAAAGAAAAAAGAATGAGTTTTTTTAATACAATTATTACCTTCGTAAGATCGAAAGGATTCCACCTGAAATTCTCGGACTCTTTTACAGTCATCACTTGAATATAGAAAGTCCAGGAAGGATATCTTCCTTCAGCAATAGCATTGTAGAGATCGCGAATCGAGTAATCAGGATCCAGTCCGCTTAATTCTCCTCCCTTCTCAGAGAGAATATTCTTGATCCCTTGGTCCGTCTATTAATAGAAATTATTAATATTTAGAAAATTAATGCTTACAGGGATATTGAAAGAAGATAATTTGTTCTAAATTAGGTCAATTAGCATCCCTTCGTCTCTAAGAGGGGAAGAGCAATTAGCAATACCTTGAAATGGAATTTGCAGTAGACCATTTCATTTTTGTCGTTAATTAGTTTGAACGTGTGCGAGCCATAACCGTTCATATGACGAAAACCATCGGGAATTCCTCGGTCTGAGAAAAGGATCAAGACCTGGTGGGTCGTTTCCGGACGAAGTGAAAAAAAGTCCCAAAACATATCCATATCCTAAACAAATATACGTATATTATAAAAAAGAAATATTATTTTTCGTCATATGTAAAGAAATTTATTGTTCTTATTACATCAAAAGAAAATTTTTTATTTTTTCTTGAACAAACCTTCAAGTGAGTTGCTGGATTTCTCTTTTGTGTATGAATAAAACTTGGGAAAAAGAAAGGGTCCTTAATGAAGAAAATTGGAGTGTTGTTACCAACTAGATCCCAAATTCCCTCCTCCGTATAAAATTTGATTGCAAATCCTCGTACATCTCTAAATTAAATTTTTGTTAAATATTAACAAATTTTTATTGAAATAGAGAATAGGTATATTATTTTGAGAATAGAAAAAATTAGAAAAATAAGGTTTTGATGTACCTGACTGTATCAGCAGAGCCACTTTCACCGGCAACAGTTGAAAATCTAATAGCAAGAGGCGTCCTTTTTCCAATATTGGAAAAAATTTTAGCTTTGGTATATTTTTTTATGTCGTGCGTAACTTCGAAATAACCAAAGGCACCTATGAAGTAAAGTTAATTCAATTTAGAGTCAAATATACAATATTAATGTTAAGTTGAAGTTGCAAAGAAATACGTAAATTTCAATGACGCACGTAAATTCGTGTAATGCAGGCAAGATTTAAAACTCTTAATTCCACTCTAATTAGTTACTAGTAACTATTTCCCGTCAGATTTAATTGCAATAAATGACATATGAACTTAAAAAAGGAATTGCAAAATGTTGCACAAAGAATGCCAATAGTAATAAAGTTTAGAATAAATATCTAAGGGAATTTTCCAATGACAAAGAAACTTAAAATTCTCGAAGATTTATAGTAACAAATGGATGATTCATCCATTTAAATCATCCACTTAAAATCCAATTAGATTCTTTCTGGTCATGCTTGAGTAATATCTATGTAATTTTTACCTGCATAAATTAATTTTGCAAAAAAAATTAATTGACATTATCATTACTGAAGTTTGATTATAGTAAATGAGCAGCTATATGAAAAAAATTTCCATTGAGCTTTATTTATTTTTGAATTGTTATGTAATTAATTTACCAGCTCCTTTAGCGTGAACAACTCTCTCTGGAATTCTTTCTCGGTCAAAATGGGATATTTCGTCCAAATAAACAAAATCTTGTAAAAGCATAGGCCCTCTAGGTCCCGCTGTTAAACTGGCCATCTTTTGTGAAATTGGGGCTCCATTGCCCGCCAGAAGAACAGGGGCTTCTCCCTGACAATAAAAAAAGAGATTATTTAATATTTTTTTTTATGATAAGCTGAAGTAGTTATTTATCGAAAATATATTACGATTAAATTATATGTGAACTTTTGTACCTTCACTATTAATTTATTGTTGTATCTTTCCGTTTATCAATTTCTACTTTCATTTGCAAATCTGAAGAAGACAAGTTTTAATATTTATAGTGCTTTAATCATACTTGCATGTATATAAATGACACTTTATGGTTCATTCAACCTATCTTCTTCAACCAAAAGAATTATAAAATATCAAAAAAGCAACAAGAGATGCAGTCAAGTTGATAAAAAAATCTTCAATGTCGTTTTCAAAGAAAAACATATTGCGTTTCAAATTTTGCGAATAAGAAGAATATTTCTAATAGAAAAATATAAGTTAAAAGTTATCTAACATTCTAGAATGTGGTTGATGTTTTGAACGATGAAATGAATTTTTGTATTGATTGCATTTCAAATAAGAAAAAATATTGAAACATTGAATCATTTACATATATTAAAAATAATTCTGTATACAAGAAACTTACGAGGCATTTTTTGTTTTTAGATGAAAAAAAAATATTTCTGGATAAAATAGAATTGGGAAATGTGTCGGGAAATTAATGTAGAAATAAACTTTTTCATTAAACATTATCAAAACAAATAAAATATGTTTTTACTGAATAGAAAGTAAAAAATCGTAGCCCACTTTTCTGTAATATAAAGGGAATAACCACTATAAAATTATCACTTAAATAATAGGTGAAAGCTGTAAAGAAGATTAGCAGTATTTTTTCCTTTATTTATAACATTTTTTTAAAATTATAATCTCTATTTCGATATTTCATATGAGATTCGTAAGCTGTTTAAAAAGATAACTAATTCGAAATCTTTATCGCAATTTGGTAATTCTTGAGTGAAAGACCAAAGGTCTAAGGGTCAAAGGTCTAGATCAATGAAAAGGAGACATTGTAGGTGTGGTGTATGTAATCTATATCAATTATATTTCAAAATGTCGCATCATACAAATTTATATGTATCAAAAAAGTAAAATGATAAAAACAATATCAAAAACGAATGATCAAAATATATCAAGAATTAAAATAAATAAATAAATAAATCTTGAAAAAAAGTTGTATGAATATGATAAAGAGAGAGATATTCAGGATCGGTTATGCGTTCTACAATATAAATTCATATTGGTATTGCGTATCAGAAAAGAAAACAAAACTATTAACTTTTATATTTGCATATTTTTTGTTTTAGAATTTCGAAGTTTATTTAAAAATTCCTCATACTTTTGAATAACTTATTAACAAGATTTACATGAAAAACTGCTAATTACTTATGTTGATCGTTTATCGATAATATAATTTTTAATAAATGCTTCCCTGAACGCAAAGATGCAACATTGCAACATGCCAGTCAGGTTGTCAAAATGCAGGCGTTAAAAGCCGGTCTGCTGAAAAACATGGAAAGATACGCGATACGCACAATAAGATAAACAGAGAAAAAAGGTGGGGAATATATGAAAAATACTCTACCTTAACATTATTTTTGTATTTATTGAGTTGCTCCGCTGCTGAATCCCTCGACATGTTGTCGCCTTTTTATCTCTTGACTATATTAGACACTTGAACTGTTTTAAAACTAGAAAAAAACACAATTTTTCCTCTATAATTCAGTGACTCAATTGTTTGGTTGCATTCGATAGAATAATAAACGATCGGCAAGTCGAACGTTTTTATAGCTTCTGTCTGGCAATGATTGGTCCGATAATTTATAAAAAAGAGTAAGGGAAAGGCGGGTTTGATTCAAACAGATATTTTCAAATAAACAAATCGATTTACCTAGGCTTTTAAATAAATGTAAAAAATGCTGAAAAAAGGGAGCACGTAAATCCTCGAATTGGATTATAATATTCCATGTCCATTTTTTTATAATCTAAAAATTCAAAAAATCAAATTGTTCAAATCAAATCACAAATAATAACAATTTAACATAACCTTATTCTTCTCATTTTATGGATGTATATACATTTAAAATTAGACTTTTCTCACCTTCTCACTTTGCGATCAGAAAAAAAAGAAAATCACTCTGCGATAAATTATAATTTACTAAAAGACTAATATTTTCCTCAGCAAAATAGCAAATATATATCCTTTTTTTCCTTTTTGATGTTTGACCTTTCTTATTTTACGAAAACGTATACTACATCACTATACAGTATTGCCAATATTTAGAAAAAAAAATTCTAGTAACATAGGGGAAATCTAGGAATTGAAGCAGACGAAGCAGACGCGAAAAAAATGCGATGTGACTCCACTCGTTAACAAGTATTTTTAATTTTTTTTTAGTTAATTATGAAGTTTATTTCCTTTTATTATTAGTTAAATATTTCCATTATTCACGTTTAAGTTTCAAGAAACCTTATATACAATTACAAGTGAACGTTCAAAATATGCCGAATCAAGTAAAAAGGTGAGTGGGAAGTTTCTATAAAATGACTGAAAATGACATTTTGTCAATATTTTGATTGATTTTGGAGCTAACTTTAATTTGACCAGAATTTAGTAATTGACTGTATATTTGATTAAAAGAATTTTTTGGAGTATTTGTTAGAAACGTTTTAAAGTTTACTTTTGTATAGAATTGTCTAAAATTATAAATTTGTTTGTTATATTTTTGTGCTTTTAATTAAAACGATTTTGCTGAACATTTTCAATAATTTTCTTTACTTATAAACGTTTTTTATTGACATACTTCATTTTTTCTTATTTTAGCCGTGACAAGAATTGTACAATAGATCGTTTCGGAGATCATGGTGGATTTTTCGATAAAGTTGTTCGCCCAATGCTCCAGCAAGGCCATGAGGGTGAGTTATGTCTTTGGCTTAGAGAAATGAGTTTACTTCAAACGTCCACAACTTGCCCCCAAGAAGAATGCAATGGAAGAAATTTAACGTGGCGTCCAGCAAGAATTATTGATAAATACAAGTGGACCTGCCCCAATTGCAAAAAAGTACAACCCATTAGAGATAATTCCTTCTTCATGACAATTAAGTGTGATTTAAAGATGTGCCTTCAGATCATTTTGGCCTGGTGTCAAGTTATCCCCAGCGATATTACAGCAGCCGATTTAGGTAAATATTATTAAGAGAGTTGGATCCAATTTCTAACATCAAAATTCGAATTCTTCATTTTACTTAACCAATATTATATTTATTATGGATATTTTTTTGCTTTGTACCCCTACTTCTAATTCGAAAAAGAATATGTCTGCAGAGCAAAAAGGTATTTAATTCTATTATTTGTTAAGTAAAATGAAGAAATTGATACACACTTAAGGATTAATATATTTAAAAAATTAATCTGAATATGAATATTCCGTAGGAATAAAAGAGCATGTTGTTAAAAAAGTTTATGAAAGATGTGGAAAAGTCGTGGAATCTTATATTACAAGACATTCAGAAGAGTGGGTTTTGGGAGGACCAGGCTCAATTATCATTGTGGATGAATTTCCCGGTGGCTATATGTCGGACAATTCCTTGGATAATACAAATTTCCGGAAACGGAACAACAACTCACACACGATATTATGCATCGCTGAAACAAATCTTACAATGGATAATCCTGTCGTTCCTCCTCGGTTATGGCTGCACATGATAGAAGCTCATCCAACGGTGAGTTCATTAAAATACCAATTCCGAAAATCGCAGTAGTTGAATAGGTGACCTGTGATGAATGGAATTCTTTTTTTTAACATATTAACTGGTTTTGTATGATGTATATTTCTTAAAGACACGATTTATGAATTTTAAGAATGATCCAACAATTTTCAGCCTGCCAAGATAGATAGAAATGAAACAACCAAGAGCAAATGCGGGATGGTGGAAGAAGCTTTGAGTGAAATCAGTCAGCATGTCTTACCTGGTAGTTACATCGTTGCAAATGGTCGTGCTCGTTGTTGCAATTATGAGTCTGTGAAAGAATTGAAACAATATGGAGTTCTCAGTGTTGAGTATCTTCAAAGATTTGATTCTCCTCACAGAAACAATCTCGCCACTACTCTAGGTAAGAAATGTATTCGTTTTAAGGATATTGGACCCAAGTATACTTATAATAAGTATTTTCCACGAATATTTCTATCAATATATTAATTGAATATTATGCTTGTGTGCAGAAACTATATGGCAGACGGGAGTTGATGTCTGCGAGGAAGTCCAAGACGCAACTTGTTCTTTTGGTCAGAATATTCTCGCGACGTATTTGTGGAGACAAAGGTTTGCAATCTCACCATTTCAATCGATTTTGACTCACATTGTAGAGTATTATAGATTTACGTAAGCTTTTATCTTAGCACAACAATATTAAGGGTGGGCTAAATATAAATAATTCAAGTCAACGAATTTGAAGAGATTTCAAGATATTTTAAATTTTTATAAAAAATTTAGAGAGGTTTCAATATATTTAAAACAATTTGACGACATTTAGAATTATTGTAAAGCATTTCAAGATATTTTATGTGCTTTTAGAATATCAGAGGTCTTCAAATGACTTTAGCCCAACCTAATGTAGCGCATTATTTTATCCAAAGACTTTAATCATCTCAAACAAAGCAATTTGCAATATATTTTAAGATGACTTATTGCTGAAATATTCTTAATGAAACTCTAAAAAAAAGTCTTATTGTATAACCAGTTTTCTTCAAACAATTTTTATGTCAATGTACAGAAATTTTCAAATGTTAATCAAAATTACAAGTCAAAAGTATATTGATCAAATATTTACGTGAAAAAATATTAATTTAAGATCGAGATTTTAACATTTCTTTGCAAACTATTATACGAGTTTCCTAAAAAATAGAATAATTTTTCCATTTGCCTTTTTTAGTTAAGCTTTTTGCTTCCTTATAGAGCAATGATATTAAAGAGGCTAAATACAAGTTCGAATTTTTAACTCGAGACGAACTTAAATTTATTACTACTAATTGTAGGTATTAGAGATAAAACATTTAACGTCTTCCAAACGTTTTATACAGCTTTTGCACAACATGATATTAGAGCAGTGCCTCTGGAAATCAGAACATGTTTATTAATGTTAACATATCGTTACAGATGTATATCAAAAAGTTGACTGTAATGAGCGGTTATTTCGTTATTATAAATAATTTTTTGTATGGTAACTTTTCCAGAGAAAAAAGTGACCTCTTCCTATTTTTATATGCATACATATTTCTTCTTGTTTTCATTCCAGTCTTGGAATTATTGCACAATTTAAGAATTAAGGAAATTATATTTTGGTGAATTCACAAAATTGTTACACGTTTACGAGAAAATATTTATTTTAGTGTTGAGAGTGTTGGATTTATGTTCTAAACTCAAAATTTGAATTCCTCATTTTACTTTAAAAATATTACAATTAAATTTTTTTCTCTATATCGATAATCATATCTCAAATAGAATTGTAGATACAGGGCGAAAAATATGTAATTTTATTACTTTTTGTGTAAAACGTGACGATTAAACTTTTAAGTTGTATAAACTGAGTAAATAGAATTTTGAAGTTAGAACTCAACAACTTAGATCCAAAACACTTAATGCAACTAGTAAATCTCGTGAGACTAAAAATGCACTTTTATTTGCACGTTATTTTTCTCAGCATTTAATGATGATGATTATTATTACATATTCATCAAATAAATTTAAACTATTCAAATAGCGTAAATTTAATATTTCCCTCAAAAAAATTGCTCGTTTATGAATAATAACAGACGAACCTTGATCGCGATATAAATGAAACGAATTTATAGTGAAATAAGTTTTACTACGTTTATTATGTATTGTGACTTCCAAAGCAATAATTAGATTAAATTAACTATTTTATATTACGTATATTAAAATAAAAAACTCGCCTTTTACTCTATGGTTGCATCTGGCATGTGCAGTATATATTTTGTAGAAATATAGAAATATTTCAACGTAAAAATTATATTGTTATTCGTAAAATCATATCTTAACAGTATACGTAGTGTTCCATAATTTTTTCGTTTATACTATAATAATTCATTTCACAAAATTGCGCTTGTTATCATTGTGCACTTGAGATTTATCAACATTTTTATCAATCATATGCTTTCTTTAACTTAATCCTATGAAAAAAAAGGTTTACTGTACCGATTTCTTGGATATTTTTGTAACCGAATATATATATACATGTATATTTTATATACTTGACTTTGAATAAAAAAATATATTTTAATTTTATACTTTGTAATTGAAAGTTGTGGTATTCTTTCTTTTAAGGATTCTTGGAATATGTTTTTCATGCGCTGTAGTTTGTTATTGAACTTCTTCGTTCATAAGTTTCTTGTAAATTTTCTGATCTTCAACCATTTTTTTGAAAACTTTGTATTTACGAAAATGAAATCTGAAATTAACGATTCAATGTTTAGTCAATGTGTAAGGTGAAAAAATTATAACATGTACTACCTGAATTTTTACTTACGGGTAAGATTCTGCTTTAGGCTTTATAATATTTGACGAACTTCTCATAGCTTTAATAGCATTTTGAATCGAGGAATATTTTCCAGCAGATGCACCTAAAATTGCAGCACCGAGCATAACTGGTTCCTTTTCTGTGGGAATTAACACAGGCAATCCTAGCACGTCAGCTTGAGTTTGAACAAATAATTCACTTCGACTTAAACCACCACAGATTAAAATGGCATCTATCTTATGTCCTGCTGATGTTAAGGCCTCAATGATATGTTTTGTTCCGTACTATAAAGAAAAATAAATAAAATATTTAAGAAAAATCTAATTTTAAATTTCAAAAAAGTGAAACTTGCAGTTATAGCCTGTAAAGTTGCTAAATACAATCTCGCCAAATTTTCTTCATCAACGGATAGAGACAATCCTGATACCTACAAGAAAAAATTTAAGAATAGTGTATTTGGTAATAAAATTTATCACTACAATTAACTATAATAATTTTATGAAATTTAAGGAATTTGAAAGCTTCTGGATTACTAGAAATTTTAAGTAATTTTAAAATTCTTCACATAATTGTGTAGGAATTCAAGAGATTTTTATGGATTTCAAAAGCTTCTTTGGAATTTTAAAAGATTGCATAGAATTTTGACGAATTTTAAGAGATTACCATTCCTTGTAAAGTGGGATCTGCCAGAGGAGACCTATTTCCATGGAAATCTGGCCAAACATGAAGATATTTCGTCAAATAAGATACATTCAACAGCTTTTCCTTCTTTGCCATTGTTTTTAACAGTTCATGCAAATACTCTTGTATATGCCTGAAAAAATATCATGTAGTTGAAATATCGAAGGCTTTCGTAAAGTATCAATATAAATGGTAAATAAAGTAAGCAACCATTTTTCTTTTAGATTTTTGTAAATCTCAGAAGTTGCAGGATGAGTATCGATTATATGATCTATTAATTTTCCAGTTGCACTTTGACCCCCTTCACTAAGCCATAATCCAGGAAACATGGCGTTGTAATAGGGGCCCCAGACCCCTTCAATGAAAATTTCTTTTTCACTCACAGCCATGTGACAAGTTGAGGTACCACAAATCAACCCTGCAAATTAAATTAATCAGAATTCTTCTCACGAAAGTATTATTCATATTCTGAAGATTCGCATTTATATTTAAATATACCCAGTCTGCTTGTTAATTTAACGGATAGATCTGGAATATTACATCCAAGCATTCCCAATCCACCAGCATGGGCATCGATTACTGATGTTCCGACTGGTGTTCCTTCGACTAAATTTAAGTCTTCTGCCGCTTGTTTTGATAAACCAGAACCTACAGCTTCTCCAGGAACTTTAACGACGAAACCTGTTGGTAGAAAATTATGCTTTAAAAGAAGTAAATATAAAGATTATCAAATTCACCAATTTTAAAGTTTACCTATTTTTCTCCAGTTATTTTCCTTTAAATCCGACAAACCGATCGTGTCGAAGAAATCAGAGTTCCAACCATTCCCTTCAGGACTGGCAGCATAATTCCATTTACAGACTAAAGAACACAGAGATCTAAAAGTAAATGTTGCCTTCAAATTTCACAAACTCTTTAAAAAGACTCAGGATTTTTAATAGATTTAAAGACATTTAATCTCACGTATGATATTTTATTATACTGTAGAAAATAGATATAATTTAAGAATTAAATATAAATTTTAAATAAATATGTACCGAGATTCTGAACCAGTTGCCTTCCACGTGAGAAAATCCGGAAGATCAAAAAGTAGCTGTGCGCGATTCCAGGAAACAGGCATGTGCTTTTTTAACCAAAGCATTTTTGGTGCTTGCATTTCTAGTGATATTTTATTTCCTACATATTTCAGCATTTGATGATTTGTTGAATTGATGAATTCCGCCTCTACCTGAGCTCTGTGATCCATCCAGAGAATAATATTCTGTTCATCATTCCCTATAAGTTACATACCAAACTTTTTTAATCATTAAATTTTAATACAGTTTTGATAAAGAAATTGAGTTCACTAATATTAATTAGCTTTTAACTAATATATTTGTTCTATTATACTCGATTTTATTATAACAGCCGTAATTTTTAAAAGTATTTATTTATTTCTTTTTAGTTCTTTGTCTTTTGCAAATTAATCTTTTACTATTTTAACTTCGAATTGTATGCTTGAATTATCAGGAGAAAATGATAATTATAATTGATTTAACATTGTGCTAGCTACTTTTACTTTACAATAATGCTTGATACATATTGTTTCTATTAACTCTTTAAAAACCTTGGGAAAACTGCGTCATGTTTTAAGACGGAAATTTTGTAAACAAGAAAAAGGATTTTCAAAAAATTTACCAGTTGGACTAACTGTGACTGGTGATCCATTTTCATCCAAAGCTACCAAAGAACACGTTGCAGTAAATCCAATTCCCTTGATTGTTTCCTTTGGAACATTAGCAACGACTCTCTATTAACAAAAACTAAATTAAATATTGAATTATCCAAAATTTTATTATTTTAAACGTATTATTATGTCTAAAAAAGTTAAAACTTTTATAGCATTTTCATCTTTAGAAGTTTTTTTTTATAATAAAATTTTTAGGGGTTTATTGGATTAAAATTCTATCTTGAAAATTCGATTTCCTTATTTTACTTCAAAAGTGTTAAAATATGTATCTTTTCGCTCTGTAAGTGACTTCTTTTTCAAAATAGAAGTATACCTATAGAGCGGAAAAATGTTTAACTTTAATACTCTTTGCTCAAAATAAAAAACTCAAAAACTAACTTCAAAATTCTATCTTTCCATTTTACTACCAATTTATTGAAATTTTACATGTTTTCGCTCTGTATGCATATTTATATTTAAAAAGAGAAGAGCACTGCAGAGTGAAAAAATATCTAAACTTGATATTTATTGAGTAAAATGAGGAAATCGAATTTTAAGATTGAAAATTGGTTGGAAATCTTTTGGAATTAATCACTTGAAGATATTATTTTTAGATTCCATATTGAACAACTTACTTTAACGGCACAGCAGACTGAGGTCCAGATATTATTCGAGGATTGTTCATAAAATTGTTCCTGGGGTTTAAATGTCTCTGTTGGATTACTAGCCAATGCTTTTGTTTTTCCATTTTTAGAAATAAGGGCCGCTCGAACGCTGCCTGTTCCAACATCTACGCCAATAAAATATTCCTCACTCTCACTCATCATTCTAATGTGCAAATTTAGAAGTAAGAACGATTTCTCTCAAACTTGCTCAGACTGCTAGATAATATGAAAGCAGATAAAGAGCAATAAGAGTTCCTTTTTTTGCTCCCTTAAAAAAAAAGCCATTGAATAATCTACTCGGTGACGTAATATGCTTGACTGTTATGCTTTTTATAAAATTAGAGCATCGTGTTTCGTAAATTTCAGTCCATCATATCTCTAATAAATGCTCTCATATAATTTATAATTCAAAATTTTGTTTATCAGGCCATACCCCAAGTATAAACAAAGAAGAGGGTCACGCATTTTTCCTTGACACGTACACGTGGCACGTGCTTAGTTAACTGTTTATCTGATCAGCTGTTACACAATACATATATTGCGCATGTATCACAAACGTCAAACAACGTTTCCATGGAAACGCAATTCAACTAATTGTTAATTGGTCATATTTTGCGGGAATTTTTGAAATGCTAAAAATGCAATTAACATTTTTATGAATAAATAATTGTATTTTCATAAATGAAAATATCAATTAGAACACTAATTAAAATATTTATGTAATAGCTCTAGTAATTTTATGATTTTAAGCATATATTATGAAAAATCTTAGTACTGATTTTACAATTTTTCAAATATTTTTGTTTGTAAATTTAATTAGTGATCTAATTGATATTTTATTTATTAAAATTAAATTATTTATTCATAAATATTAAAATTACATTTTTATCATATCAAAAACTCCCGCCAAATATGAACAAGAATTGCGTGACGCATGCGCATTAGAAAAAAGCGGATTGGATTTGTGATTTTGCCTTCAAGACTTCAAGAAACAAAATATGGTTCGGTTTAAACACAGGTAAGGTTCTTTATATTATTATTATATTATATTTAGTATTATTACTGTATAATATAGCTTTAGACAACGTTTAGTATAAAAATTTACGTTATTAATGCCAAAATATAGTCTTTTGTTAGGACTACGTACTTGACAGTTTAGAACTTATTTGTTTACACAATACTTTAAGCATAAATTCGTGTTATAAATAAAATTTTAGTTTACGACGTTTGTAATAAGAGATATCTAGAAGTTAAATCAGTTTTATTTATCTTTTTTTCTAGTAGCGAATTGCAAAATTGTAAAAGTAGAATCATAACCTAAAAAGTGTTTTTTCGAAATGTACAAAAATTTTACGGAATTTTTTAGGATTTTAAAGAAGTTTAATGAGATGCGAACATTCTTTGATTATTTTTTCAAATAGAACATTTTTTAAAGTGATTTTATTATTTCGAAAATGTTTGATCTAAATTTTGGAACATTTTTTAATGGAATTTCTGTATTTTTTAAGGTATTTTACTCTGGAAGTAACACCAGTTAACAATCCAAACAAGCCTCTAATTTTAAAAACTACGGCATTGCATCATGCAATTCAAAATAAAGTTCGCCAACTCTATGGAGATTTAGGCCAAGCATCCATTCATGCTGGATTTAATGGTAAGATATGAGAAATTTAAAAAATGTGTTATATGTTTAAGAGCGTTGGATCTAATTTCTGTCTTCAAAATTCGAATTCTTCATTTTACTTAACAAATTTTATAACTAGATATTTTTTCGCTTTGTAGCCGTATTCACATTTTAAATAGAATATAGAGCGAAAGAATTGAATTTTGAAATTAGAACTTGGATTCAACACAATTAAAAGCAAAGTTATTGACGAATGTTTTTTGTTCTTTTTTTTAGCAAAATATTGTAACACACAAACAGGAATCGCTCTAGTAAAAGTTAGACATGGGCCCCACAAGTTTCTTCTGAATTCTATTCCGAAGATAAACGATATTGGTGGACGAACTGTGAATGTTAATATTTTATACGTCGGAGCCACTATGAGACACTGTTCCTTGTTCGTTAAGGTACGCTTTTAATTTTTAAATTTAGATTTAATGTTAAGGTATATTCAAAACATTATTTATAATTAAAGTCATTTTTCAGAAACACCAACAGAAAAAGTTAGATGAAATTTGGAAGAGTTTGAAAAACGACGATCAAAGAAAAAAGATGCAAGAGATTTTCTTGACGGAGACACCAGCTATGAAGGACTTTAAATAATAAGTTTTGTCATGAAAAATCCTAGTTGTTGTACGTATATGTAAATATATTTTATATATTTTTAAAGTAGCATATTAAAATGGAAATTCAGATTTTGCTTGAATAATTATAGAAAAGCCAAGAATTTTGTGTAATTTCAAGAGATTTGATCCAATACCCTTAATTATACAATGAATTTAAAATTATTATTTTTTTAGTTAAATATCTTTTTAATTACGCGCAGAGATAAATTAACAGAATTTCAGAATTCGTCCACACAGGGTGATTTTTTTTCTCTCGCCGGCCCTGGTTTGGACGTAGACTTTTGAGAATTGTAAATTTGTAAATTTTCAAAACATTTTTTAAATGAATTTGAAAAGTTTTTTATAGGAATTTTCAAAATTATCGTAAAATTTAAGAATTTTAAAAGAGTTTTAGGCATTTTAAAGGATTTTGTTGAATAATAATATTCAATAATAATTTTTAAAATGGATGAAAATTTTGGTTTTTTAGTTATTATTTAAAAATAATTTCCATCCAATCAATTGAGATTTAAGGATTGCAAACCTAAGTTCTAAACTTAAAAAAATTAATTTCATCATTTTAGTCAACAAATATTATAATGTTATTAAATTTGTTAGAATCTTATGGAATTTTAAGATTTTGAAGATAAATTACATTAGCAGAATTTTTGAACTGGTCCGTGATTATATATAATGATAAAAAATAGATACAAAATACACAAAGGGTGATTATTTTCCTCTTGCCGCCCCTGGTTTGAACGCAGACTTCCGTTGATTTCCCCAGTCAGTCTGCTCATGTCTGCTGCAGCATCAAGCACAGTAAATAGTTTCCATGGTGTATTTGTTTATTGCAAATCTTCATAAACTTCGCGATCAGTTTACCAATTTCCGCGGATGCTAAAACAAAAAAAAACGTGTGAGTGCTAAGACCAAAAAGTTGCTTTTAAATCTTGTAGTGAATGAAGTTGTTGAGACATCTTATTCTAGTGATTCCAGTGGAATTGCCATTGACCGGGACGACGAATCCTTCATGGGCAAGGTAAACCTAATCTTATCCAAAGACCGAAGTATAGATTATTGATTCCACTGAAAACCGTATATCTCTAAACGTATATTATCCCTACAAATATTAGAATATTTCCTTACAATAATGATTTCGAAACTGTGATTTTATAAGTTGAATCCTGTCTGAATATGCTCCATTCGCGTAAGGGCCAGATAACGGCTAAGTGAAATCCCCGGTGTGTATTGCATCCTTGATTTCAATTGGAGCATTTTATGTATATTTATTCACCAACATTTTGATGGTTGAGAATATTTGAGATAACAAGAATTCGAGCGTTAGAAATTACGAGGATGAGGGCGAATATTCTAATTTCTAATTGAAATTTAATGAATCATTTCTTTTATGAATGATCCAAATCAGTTAAGATAACATTTATTTAATTAGTATTTAACTGCGAAAAAGTGTTAGTGAAAAATTGTAAATCTATTCGAGATTAAAACGTTAGATTTTCATTCTTTAGACTTTAGATATCTATTTTATTATAAATTTCATTTAGTCAAGTTTAAAGGGAAGTTGAATTACGAAAGATCAGTGAAAAGAGGATTAAATTTAATCGACATTATGTAATACTTTAATTCTTATGTATCTGCAAAGAAGCCTTTTATGTTTTGCTTACTTATATTAGATATTTTTTCACTTTGTAGCGGTACTCGTTTTTTCAAAAGTAAACTTTTTTTGTCTCTATAACTGCAACACTTATAGAATTAGAATTCATATAGTTAGAATTTGAATCCAAGACGCTAAAAGCAATCGAATTTTATTTTTCCAGAGTCCTGATTTCCCTAATATGTACTTCGATTCTTCCCACGATTTCCTTACTTTTTTCATTTCTCCCTTTGGCTGCACAAAGAGAGAGCACTCAATCTTTTATGGAAATACTTGCCATAATAACATCATTTCATACCGAACTCGTCTTCACCTTGCACGGCTCTATTGTCTAATGGAAACAATTAATCTAATGGATGCTGTTGGACTATATTATATACGTATAAGAAGATTGATATCAGATCGGAATATGGAAAGTGTGCGAATATGGGGACAACGAATGAAAATTTAAATTTAATACGGGGAGAAAATATACATAGATGATAAACAGTGTTTTTAAGCTTAAATTACATCGGAGGATAATTTCTCTTGACCTTTTGAAGAGTGCATAGTAGCTTTACGTTGCACGTATCCTAAAATGGCACACCTATCAACCTTGCCTGATTAGTTAACAGGACCGTGCAATTAATAATGAAGAATGAGAACTAGAAGGGTTTTTTTTTATACTATTTCTAATCTCAAATTTTAAATTCTTCCTTTAATTAAGTAAAATAAAGAATTTTAATTTTGAGTTATAATTTGGATCCAACGCCCTTAATAGTTCAAATTGTGAAGAATTACAATTATTAAGAAGTCCTATCTTTGGAAAATTCCATTTCAAAGAACTTACATTGAAAGCTTCGAAATTTAAAGGAAACCAATGATAATTTTTAAGGAAAGAAAATCAAAAGTGGTAAGAAAGAAAATCTAATTTTTCAAAATCAGACTTGAATTAAAAATTTAACTTTAAATCAGATTTTTCCTTTTTAAATATAAATGAACTAATAGTTTTCTGATTTTTTCTTTAGATTTCGTTGTTCCGGGTGTTGGTTTCGACTGACACTGTCCTGTTTCTGACATAGGCTCACTGCACCGAAAGCCGCAGAGATAAATTCGCATTGGTCGGCTAACTCACGGAGATACCTAACTGAACCTAACTCGGTAAATGGCCTCTGCAGAATGCAGAACCCCCAGGTCCCCAAGTCCTCGTTGGTTAGTCGCGAGAACTCGGCTTGACTTTAGTTTGGCTCCCTCCTCGGTTAGTTCAGTACATTTGAATTTGAGCTTAGTCCACTAGTGACTAGCCCCTACCCTGCTGGATATATTTACCATCTCGTTAAATCTCCCGCATCGCTCTGACCTCCTGCTTATTTCGACGGACGATCGCCAATCACGCTACCTGGGGTGAAACGTGGGTGAAACCACGATAAACCGTAGCCATCTGGCAATTAACCGAAAGTTCGGAAACTTTATGTTCCGTTCGTAGGGTCTTTAATTCCCAAGAAACTCAGCTTTTGGATTTAGCCTTAGGGATCGGCTTTGAGGTCCACAATTCCAAATTAAAAGTGGGGAGCCGAACGAAGCTTTAGATCGAATCAATTAGACCCAAGTTATAATCTTGAAATTCGATTTTTTATTCAACAAGTATTTTTTCGCTGTATAGTGCTATTCAATAATTAAATATAAGTATGCATACAGAGCGAAAAAATGTATAATTTGAATACTTTCTTTGTAACATGAAAAGGTGGAATTATCAGGTTAAATATAGAACTCTTCGTTTTACGTAAAAAGTATTAAATTCCAAATTTTTGCGCTCTATTGCCACACTTATATTCCCAAAAAGAATAGTTGCATATGCAGAGTGAAAAAATATTTATTTTTAATATCTGTTAAGTAAAATGAGGAAATGGAATACCCTTAATAATTTTCTTTAATGTAGTTTCATTTAATTATTGCTTATTTTATAAATAGGAGAATAGAGTCAAGCAAAATAGAAGGATAGAAGTAGAAATGGGGAACAGATGAGGAAACATCAAGTTTAGTCTCCTAGGAATAAGTCAAGAAATCTGGAAGACATCGGAAACGTCAAATTTAATAAAATTAGCACACACCGTGGATTCCAAACCTTTAAATATTTAGATTCCAGATTTTGAACTTCAGTTTCAATTTTTTATAGAAATTCTAAGAAAGAAATTATTGCATTCTTTGCGTCTTCAGAATATCAAATTTTTAATAAACTTATCAATAAAATCCAATTATTTGCGGTTTCTAAATTCCTTAAATTAATTCATTTAGAGTTAAATGTTTAGATTTTTAAGCTAAAAATTGAATTTTCTGATTGAACATGCAATGTCTTTTCTCAAGAGCATGAAGCATTTTTACATTCTCTACTGGTTTTTATTTCGGTTCTGTTGCGATTTCGCGATATGTTACGAAACGAGGTTGAATTATTTTTCGACCTTTAAATTGTGTACCAGTGACGCCACGGAGAAAGCTGCCTCTGGTGTATGATAACTACAGTTAGCGCACTTGTAAATGGAATTTTCACAGATTTTAAAGAATTTTTAGGAAAGTTTAAGGATTTTAAGGGATTTTAAAGTGTCTTATGAAATTATAAACGATTTCAAGAGATTTTTTATGATTTTCAAAAGATTCTATTATTAAAAAATGATTTTGTAAAGGCTCACGAAATTGGATATGTCCTAAGATTAAATATAAATATATACAACAATATTTTTGCTCTAGTATAGAGCTTTAAAAATTCAAACATATACAGAAAGAAATTCTTAGACTAACAATTTTTACGTTTTTATATAATCTTAGAAGTTCCGAAAAACACTAGCAGAAACACAGTATAAATTTAATATCATTAGTAATTCAAGTTAACAATCTTTAATTCAAATTGAAATACGAAATAAATAAGAACTTCCAACATATAAAATGAGAATACGACAAGTATACCTCGAATTTAAATTGATTGACTAAGACTTATGACTAGTTATAAATACAGGTCAAACTTAGTTTGATCGATGCGCTCATTTAATACTCTAGTAAGTCATCCTTGACTTAAGGGTGTTGGATTCAATTTCTGATTTCAAAATTTGATTTCTTCATTTTACTCGCCAAAGATTATAAATATGCATACAGAGCGAAAAAATATTTATTTGTAATATCTGTTGTGTAAAATGTAGAAATTATATTTCGAGGTCAGAACTTGAATTCGATATCTTTAATAATATTTGAATAAATTAAAAATGTCTTTTTTCTCCAAATTAAAAATTCAATAATTTTTGAACCTTTAAAGTATTAACTTCTAGTAGCATCTACATTCTTATAAATAATTCTCACATTTGTCTTACATTCTTCGTTTGAGCCAATAATTTTCGTACCGATTGTGATAACACCCCCTTTATATTTTTCCTCCACTTTTCTTCTTCTTTCCCTCCTTTCATTCTCGCGATTTTCACTCTCAAATTGACAGTTTTTCTTTCGACTCTGATTTTCCTTGAGGTTCGCTCTAAAATTCTTCTTAGCATTATTTTCTATTATCACTTTTCCTGCATTCCCTCGGGATGTTGTTGCTTCTTCACCAAAAAACTTCAAATGGCCACCACATCCAGAAAAAGTGACTTTATTGTTGGAATCCGGACCCAAATGGACTCGACCTCCATCTCCTTTGTATTCAATCGATCCCACATTCTGAACAACTTTCAGATAACAACCATCACCCTTTACTCGAATCATCCCAAAATTTTTAAATAGGGTAATTTTACAACCATCGCCCAATATTTCGAGTATTTTGTTGTTGGTATCCATCGATAAAGAGAGACCATCTCCTCTGATTATTTCCACATCTTTTTCACTCTTCTTCATTTCTTTTTCAGATTGTTCAATCCTTTTTGTTGAATAGAAATTACTCGTTGATAACTTGAGTTTTTTTAAAAGTTGTTTTGAAGTTTCAGTTTTTTTATTTGAAAGGCACTGATTCTTGAACTCTGAACTTTAGTCTTCTTATTCGAACTTTCAAAGGATCTCGAAGGCTTGGAATAATCCATATTTGATTTCAAAGAGCACTCGTGAAATTCAATGTCAGCATTCTTAGTTTCAAGTTGTACAGCTGTTCCACTTGGCAAAGGAAAGGTTTTGTTCTTGGTTGATAAATAGGGACCAACGAGCACTTTTGACGCGAGAGATTGAAGAATTAAAGCCTTGAAGTTTTACTTGCAAAACGGTGACAAAAATTTGCATTTATTTGAATTTTTTCAAGACTTCTGGTTTCTTGGCTGGTTCACATACATCTGACGAGTTTCGCGCTTGAGAAACATCTATAAAGTCTAAACCAATATACGCACGCACTCATGTAACATTGAGTATCACTGATCGAGGATTCTTTACGGTTCTTCCCCGTAATGGAGTAGTGTATTTGATGTAAACACGTGATTGTGACTAACACACATAAGTACATTTTCACTACAAGTGCATAGTCATGAAATAATTGTTTAAGAGATTCGACTAACGATTTGATCTTTGTTAGCTAACGATAAATTATGCCAAACCAATCCAGAATCCTTTTGTTCTTTTTTTTTTTTTAATTTTAAATAAAAATTTAATGTGAAGTTCATTTCAAACTTAAAAATTTTTGTAATTTCAAGAATTAACAAGGGATTTTAGGGAATTCCACAATATGTAATTTATAAGATTTTAAATGAATTTAAGGTCGCTGGAGGCAAATTATAATTAAAGAATTCGATTTCTTCATTTTAGTCAACAAATATTCAATTTGGAATTTTTTCCCACGAGGTTTCGTGGGCTTTTACGAAAGTATTTGGATCTTTAGAGTTTTGACGAAAGAGTTTTGGCGAAAACTAATTTTGAACCAATGGAGAGTTAATCTATTATTAAAATGTGTATAATTACTCATCAAGCTATTATTAAGCGTCCAGATTAAAATGTCAACGTTGCATTTTTGCGGTTCATAATTAGCGAGAAGGGATCAACGTTCTTGGCAAACAAGCCAGAAAATGAACAGCTGCAGATATATGTTATACGGATTACTGCTCTTGAGAATTCGAGGGAAGTCCCGTCAAATGACCGCTCAGTGACATTTGTTAAAAAACCTGTGTATGCAGATGCGTCCATCAGATATTTAATCAGAAAAAATATATACACTGCACGCAATAATGGAAAGATATAACTTTTAGGATAGAATTAATTGTTTTTAAGCAATTTTTAACTGAAGTCGGCAATAATTTTAGAAAAAAAGCATTGAGGACGTTAGATCCAAGTTCTAATCTCAAAATTTGATTTATTCATTTTACATAACAAATATTATAACTGAATATTTTTTCGCTCTGTAGCACTGTTCAATTTTTAAATAGAAATATGCGTATAGAGCGAAAAAATGTATAATTTTAATATTATTTGCGTAAAATGAAGAGATTGAATTTTGAGATTGGATTTCGAATTCCTCGCTTTGAGGAAAGTGTATTCTAAATAAGTTTTTTTGCTCTATGGAGACATTCCTATTTTTAAAAGAAGTAGTTAGAACGATAAAAGTATCTGATTGTAATTCATTCATAAAAATCTTTTGATATCTAAAAAATCCTTAAAATTACTTATTGATTTGTGATAATGATAATGTAAGCCTCACTATAAGTGTATATTATTTACAAAAGTTTCAGAGCAATATAAGTGACGTAAGAATGATGTGAAACACGTACTTATGAGTCGATTATACGTTACACATGACTCATCAGTAAAGATAAGGTTGAGTGCACTTACAGATATTCATTTATTTCCAATACAGAAACATTAATAATTTTATAACTGTGTTGGATTCGATTTCCTTATTTTACTCAAAAATATTACCGTTTCAGACCGAAAAAATATATCTAATTTTATTTTAAATGGAAAATAGAGGAAAGTAAACTCGCCTTATTAGTGAGCCTATAATAATTAATAAACAATGCATTTTCTCTTCCAAGATTACGTTTGTTTGATCAATAGTTAGGTATGTGTAACGCGGAAGGAGACTTCAGAGTAATTAAAATCATCATTCACCAGTCAAATATAAGATCTATTTAATTTCATACATTAAAAATTTCAGAATAGTTCCACTTTCAACATTGATGTATTAGATGTTTTGAATATGAAAATCAACAAAATATTTTTCCTCAACTCTATTCACATCACTTTTCAGTATAAAAACTGCAAACACAATTTTAAATTATAATGATACTTTCTCAGCTAAGTCTTGCTACATTTAAAATAATGAATTTTAATTAAAATTTTCTTCTTTCTACAATTAAGGCTAATGTCCTAATTATTCAAACGAGTTGTGCATATTTTGAAAGAGAGTACAGGTGCATCATATTTTTCCAGTCGTGCTTCATAGAAATCTATTTTAGTTCCGATTGGATTCCCATCGAATGACGGAAATTGAGTCCAGTAAATGAAATCGCCAGCGAGATCCGGCATGAAATTGCTTCGTTGATTCTCAAGACTAGTCTATAGAACATCCGGCTGACCTCTGTTTTGAATCAGGATTCGAATAGGCACTCGATTTCCTACCGGAAGTAATAAATGTGTGGATTTATCCTATCACTTTTTCACCTTTCTATTGCATTCTAATTGAAATAATGGTCTTTCTTTCTGTGTTGCAGAATGGTAGCATCCAGCTAATTTCGACTATAGTGACCTCTGAGCCTCCAAATGGAGAACCCCAAGGAAAGTGAAGATCATCTGAAAGTGCAAAGCGTGCCTCGACAAGACTCGGGAGTTCCTGAAGATGTGAACTCTCCCACGAATGACAAGTCCTTCAATGACGAGGATCCTGATAGTATGTATTAACATATATAACAAAAATTCTATAATTCTGTTACCTCTCGAAATCATTGAGAATTTCTTGAAGTGTTAAAAAACCTTTAAAATATCATAGAAGAAAGATATCGCACTTTATCATAGTTCCTTTAATAATTAAATTTGAATTTTCAGGTACGATAAACAGTGACTGCAACATAACAGTAATTCACGTCAGTGAGTCGAAACTCAACAAGGAGAAAGATGCCACACCAGTTTTGGAAAACGAGAAGAAAGACTTGGAGAGCAAGGAGAGCAAAGATGGAAGTGACAGTGGGGTAGAAGGCTGTGCCACTGAAATCCCAAGGGTAAATGAAAAAGTGCAATGGAAATATTTTCCTCTAAAACATAATAATATTATTTTTAATAATATTAATAATAGTAACTTTTTCAGGCAAGAAGCAACAGCGTCGATTATGCAAGTAGTTGCGGAGGCCTTGACGAAGCATCATGTGATTCTAGTCTAGTAAGTTGTTGTTCCGTTTACGAAGATCCATGCGCCATTTTACCCGATGATATGAGACTGAACGCTGGAGGTGAAGGAACGAGCGAGGGTGGCAGCGAAAGTTCCTCCATAGCCGGAAGCATATCAGCCCGAGTAAATCGAGTCAACAGCAAACGGACGGCTTTAACTTCCAGTGCCACTAAGAAAAAACCCACGACTGTTGAACCCCAAAAAGTATCTCGAGTAAAACCTCTTCCTCCAAATTCCACCTGTTCTCCTACAACTCCTCGATGCAAACCTCGAACTGTAACACCAAGAAGCATCCTCTCTCGAACGCCATCAGTCAGCAAAGACAGAGCAAGATCTAGAGAAAAGTCAATTCCCCGAGAGACTACAGGCGAATCTACCACTCCCAGCAGTAGTCGAAGTTCCATGTCCTTTCGTTCTGCACCTAGTGTAGTTACACAAAAAACCAGGTCGAGGCCAACTCCAGATTCTCTGCCTTCAGTTTTAACCACAGAGATTAACAAGGATTTAGCTCAAAGGGGAAGAGGAACGAGTGCCTCGAGATCGAGGGGAGGATCTAGCACTAGGGGTCGAGTTCCTGGATCGACTCCTTCTGATGAATCTCGCAAGGTTCCCACTTCAGCAAGAACAGTTTACACTGGACGATTAGAGATCAAGAATGTTCGCACTGATAGGATGACTATGAGCTTGGACAAAAATACTTTGGAAGCTTATGCTACTTTGCCTCGTAGAGCTAGATCCAGATTTTCAAGTGTCAAACCCAATGAAAAAGGCGAGACACCAGGAAGAAGTCGTTCTGGCAGCCGAGAAACTAGCTTAAGTAGGGTTGTGGTTAAAAAACCAGTAAATTCGAAAGATGATACAACAGCTATTCAGAGGAATCTGCCTCCATACCCAAAAGCAAAGGCTGTCGAGAAAATTAGAATTTATCATGAAATTAGTGTGCAGACTGGGCTCACTGGTAAAGATATTGAAAATGTGTTAGCTGGAATCGCTACCAGGATTCCAAATCCTGAAACGTGTGAGAAAACGCATCAAGAAATTCAGACGGAAGGTTCCTGGCAAGATCTTAAGTCGTTGAAGGCGGAGTTGAAACGTGCTATGGATGAAACTAATGTTAAGAAAGTCGAGAATGAGAAGCTAAAGGCGGAAGTGGAGGCTTTAAAGAAACGATTAGAGGAAGAGGAGGCTGATCATGCTTTTGCGAAGGAGGAGTTGAATAAAAATTCTCAGCGGGTTCTGGCGATGCTTGGCACTCCTCAGTCTGAATATCCAGGTAATTATGGATCAGAAAATGACTGAATTTATTTTTACAACTTCAGTTAAATTATTCAATTTTTAATGATTTCGATTCGAAATTCTTGAAAATTTCTGTAGCTCAAATTTCAATTTAGTGCTCGTGGTTTTTTTGATTTTTTAACTTTTTCGTTTTACAGAAGGCAGCGATAGTTTTCTTGAGTTGGAAACCCACTTACAATCGTCGGGTCAGGTTGTAGCGAATCAACAAGTTGAAATTGCAGATTTGCAATCACTTTGTCGTACGCTTAATAGAGTACGTAGCTTTTTTTATATGATTTTGTTAAAACTAGATATATGGAATCTTTAAATAATTCAGTAATGACACTATATCATAAATCTGTTTTCAGGATTTAGAAAAAAGTTTAGCCGCTCAAAAAGCTCTTCTTCAGCAGCAACAGGAATTGGAAGTTGAGTCGAACGAAATGCAAGATTTCCTGCAGGAAGAGAAAGCTAGTTTTGCAGAGGCTCTTAAAGACGCTGAAATGGAGGTATCATATTATTAATATTAAGTAATAGAAAATATTCCCAATACTTTAGAATATGTTTTCTACTTCTTCACAGCATCAAATTCCATTCAACATTGATATACTTTTTCAGTTAAAAACTAAGGAAGATCTTATTGCTCGTCAAAGATCTGAACTGGAGAGGCAAACCGAGGAGTGTAAACATCTTGTACGAATTAGTGAACAAAGAAGACAAGAGAATTTATCTTTGAGTGTTAGATTAAATGCTATCGAGAGAAGAAGCAGGGAACTTTTACTTGCTCAAGGAGCTGCAGTTTCTGGAGCTTCAGTTGCACTCTCTGGGCTGGGAAACCGACTCGAAGCCTTAGTTGATCAGCTAATAATTTCATACAACATATTAGAAAACGATTTGGAGGTAAATTTTATGAACTCTGTGGAGATTTCACATGTTGTTACCTATTTAAATACATTCTAATTTTTTTAAATATAGATATACAGGTACAATACCCTTAAAATTCTTTAAAACCCTGATTTAGATCACTAAACAAAACTTTCTTTCTAGGATGAAATATTCCATAACGAAGCCTACAGTCAAAGCAACAGCAGCGTGGATTCCAGTCCTGTAAGTTCGAGGCACAGTATAAAAGATTGTACACCTAGTCCAAAAAGAGGATCTTTTGTTTCCGCTGTGATTGGAGCGATTAGAAATGCAGCAACGCATCCTTTCATGGGAAAGAATTCCGACAAGAAATCTACTTTGGAGAATGCCAAACTAATGCATAAAGGTACTTAAAAATTTTCTTTTATAAATATTAAATCCTTGAGATTAAGGATGATGGATCTTTTGACAAGTATAAAAATATCTTAAAATATTTTTTTAGAACTGAGTACAGAATCTTCGTCTGAATTACTTGACTTTGAAACCGAGCCGTGTCTTATGATGGAAAGTGTCTTAGAAGACGTACCTTTACCGGATACGTATTCACACAATATGGTGTCGAGTAGTGATTCTTTGAGAAGAGCATTGAGTGTCCCAGAAACTGATGAAGATAATTTTAAGAAATCTAGACTTAAAGTGGAAAGTTCTAGCTTGACGAATCTTTCACACGCTATTTTAAATAGACGAAAGGTAATTTAAAAACAGGGTTGCTAAAAATTCTAAAAGACCTGGAAAAGTCATTGAATTCGTCATGGAATTTTAAAACCAGACTTTTGTAGCAACTCTAAAACGTTTTTCATTTCCACTGCAGGAAAGATCTAATGGAGCAAACGTAAAATTTTTAATGATTTTAGGTGGAAGATGAAGAAGACGACAACTACGAATCCGTGAGTGAATCAGAAAACGGCTTTCAAGATGGTTCAGCGTCCTTGAATTATTGTTCTGCAATTAGTCTTGTCGATCAAGTAATTGACGTTGATAATCTCGTTACTAAACTTTTGAAAGTTCTTCGCATTATTCAGCTTGACAATGACACCTGTATTCACGACCTGCGAGATGAAAAGTAATTTTAAATAAACATATTTATAAACAAATTCTATTCTGCAATTAGTTTCTCTTGGATGAATGTTTTAATTAATCAATATTTTCTTTTTCGTAGATCTGTTCTGGAAGCAAGATTGGAAATGACTATAGCGGAATTGACCGAGTTACAAAAGAATTTAGGAAGCTTGCGTGAATCCGATGGAGTTTGTCATAACGGAGTAGATCAAAGGAAAAGTATAGTAGAGAATTGCCGACATATTATTAAAGAGGTAAGAGTTTCAAGACGTTTAAAAAAATGTCAATGGATTTAAAAATAAATTTTAAGCTTAATTTTCAGGGATAGCAAAAGATATTTATATATTTATATATAAGATTTATAACAATTTTTAGGGATTAAAAAAAAGTTTGAATATGACAAACTTTAAAAACATCGTAAAATCACTTAAAAATGTATAAAAAATGAATGAATTCATCGTATTTTATCATTATAGTCAGTTAATAATCCCATTTAATTTGTTTTCAGGCAGCGAAGAAGGAGGAAATATTGATGGTAGATGATGCCGCAGACAGAGAACCGATGAACGAAGATCACAACGCTAACGATTCTCGAACTTGTTCTTAAGCGAACTCCAATAGCCAAGATTACGATGTCTTATTATTTAATTCTGCCACACATCCAGTGCCCTAAGATAAGTAATGATTAGCTAACATCACCAGTTGATTGATAAAAAAAATGAACAAGTTCTTATTCACGTTGAAACATTTGTATAATACATATCGCCAGGTCGCGATTTGTTCAATGATTCTCAAAACTGCATAAATTAATGCGTTTAATAAGAAAAATCCATGTAAATTTTTTTATTTAAGATTTAAAATGTTTAAACCAAATTTATGTAAATAGATACAAGTTTCAGATTAGTCAATTCCAGCAAGTCGAGATTTTTATAGCTGCCGTTGCAGTATTTTTGCAGTTATTCTGACAACTATTATGTGCTTTTTTTATTTCACAGAAGTGCGAAAGAGTAAACATAATCGTACTAATCGTTTGACAAGAGTTTCAATTCTAAAAATAATTTTATTTACAATAAGTATTGACCGTACTTGACTTCTGAATTATTGATTTAATTTCGCGAGCTTCCATTTATTTATCGATATAATCAAAAGCCATTTTGCTCTACGATTTTAATTTGTTTAAATTCTATTACACCGATGAATTTTTCTTTTAAAATGGAATAAACGCGAACACAGTTTACTCTGTGAGATTCAGTATATTTTAATATACTTTAATTAATCAGCATCGTGATTTAAATTAGGATTAGTTTTTTAAGTCATTATTCAAGACTGTACTTTCTGTATTATTCGGAAGAATGCATCGAATCAAACTTTGACAAACTGTTGCAAATTTGAGAGTCTCTAATAATAGATGTTGCCTAATATCTTAAAGCTTTCTGTAAACCATACAAACTTTATGAACTAAACAATCACCTTTTTAAATTATAAATTTTTTTAAATAGATGCTCTTTTAGAAAGTTCAAAATCTATGCATGTTAGTATAGGGACCCTTGTGTGTTAAAAAAGTTTGCTGTGATTATCATCTCTACCAGTTTTATCAATTATTCCAAAATCTTCGCATTCTTCCCTTGTTTTACAAAGTTTTTATATTTTCACTGCTTTCATGATATAGAAACTTTAAAAGTATAAGAATATCAATTTTTTTAACTGTATGCCTCAAGTTTTGACCTTTAAGTTAGATGTATGAGTAGTTTAATGTGAACGAGCTTCATCTGAAACTCACTATCCTTGTATTCCCTGCAAAATGAAAAAAATTGCTTTTTCCTCAGATAAAGAATTGACAAGAAGAACTATTGTATAAATATCGTAGAAGTATCGTAGACATAGACTTAATCATTTTTGATACAAGATGATGTTACAAAAAATTGCCAAAGACGTCTGGTCTTTAAATTGTAATCGAAAAGAATCAAATAAACTTCTTTTCCAGAAAATTCATTGTCTAATAATATTTTCTCTAATTGTTATTAAAAAAAAGAATCATGATTTCAATAATATTTTTATTATGAAGAATGTTGAAGTATTAAATGAATAAAAACTAAAAATTATGAATCGATTGATGACGTTTCTCTTCAGCGATCACTTTAGAAGTGCCTCCGTTGTTCCAATAATGGTGCAATTAGATTAATTAGTTTAATCGAAACGGGTCTGAAATAAAAATAATTTCAATTAATTGTTGAATTCTCTTCTTGAATTCTTTTGAAATTTAAAAAATGCTTAATAATTTTTTGAATTCCTTGAATTCTAGTAAAGGGCTTATTTAAGGTAAAATCGGGATGTTTACTCAAATCCTGGAAAAAGTTCATTGAAAAACATTTCAAGAAAACTTTTGAAGTCACTTGAAAATAAAAAAAAATCCAATAAGAATTATTTCAATTGATTAACACCTCATAAACCCTTATTTGAAATCCTTTGAAATATTTTAAATCCCATTTAAACAATTGATATTGCCAAAACTCTTAACATTTTTTTTACATTCCGTAAAACTACAAATTCCAAGAAATTTTGAAATCGATTGGAAAAGTTTTTGAAATCCCATTAAAAATCGAAAAAAAAACACTTGAAATTAAAAAAATTTCATTTTTAATTTTAATTTAGAAGCATTTCAACTGATTCACTTGAAATTAATTTAAATGTTTTTAGAAATTTAAGAGGATTTCGAAAGATTTTAAAGAATTTGAAAACATTTAGGGGCGTTGGATCCAAGTGTAAAGCTCAAAATTCCATTCTCCATTTTATTCAACGAAAATTATAGATAAATATTTTTTGCATAAAACAAAGAATTCAAAATCTAACTTCAAAATTGAATATTTACATTTGACTTAAAAATATTTGAATTAGATATTTTCTCGCTCTTTACGAAAAATTCTAGTTAATAATTGATTAATTCTACATAGGGAAAAAATTCAAAATTGAATATTTGTTGACTAAAATGAAGAAATCGAATTTTTAGATTAGAACTTCACAGCCATGTAAAAATAAATATTCAATTACCCATCAGCAGGCTTCGAAGGTGTGTAGAATGAAGGTCGGGCAGCCTTGTAATGACTTGGCGTCTCGAGTTCCGGTTTAAACGAAATATTTGAAGATTGTTCTTCCTCAGCTTTTGGAGCGGGTTGATCAAGGGCAGAGCTTAAGTTGAATGGTCCATTCAGCTCCTGACCCATTCCTCCAGCCAGGAGAAGAGCTTCCACTGGTGCCAAAACAAGAACCAGTCCATCCACTTGAATTCGATAATTTTCCGTTCCGTTTTGACGTTGATCATAATCGTACTGTCTCTGATCAACATAACTTCCTGGTTTTGGTACAGAACCACAGTCTCGATCCGTGGGTGAAGAACAAGGTACTTGTGGTTCCAAAAGTGAAGAAGAAGGCTTATTTTCATCTTCCGGTTTTGGCTTCACGTCAGAAGATGAAATCAAATCCTCTGGTTTTGATTCGGAGGAAATTTCGGGTTTTGCTTCTTCCTGACGTTCTGGTTCTAATGCAGAAGGAATTTTCTCTGATTCAGGTTTTAAAGAATCAGTTTTTAGCGAATCGGTTTTTATTGAATCAATCTCTTGAATTTTGTCTTCAGTTTTTATGGCAGGAAACCCAGCTAGATTTATTGGCAAACCTTTGTCGTCTTGCACTACGGAAGTCGGTATTTCGAATATTCGCGCATTAATATTCCTCATATGACGACCTTGAACGATGGCAACAGCAACCACCAAAAATAAAACTGTCTTGAATATCCTCATGTTTATGATCGCCATGGGTGGACTCTTGATCCACAAGTTCTGGGTTCAGTTGTATTCTGAAGACGTCCTACTGTGGTGAAGGACTACTGAAGTATGTAAGCTTCATTCCATTCCTTCATCGGCTCCAAGCGGCCACCGATCCCCACCTGTCTGGGAACCACGGACGAACTCAAGTTCAAGGACCCTCTGCTGCCTCCAGCTCCAGCCGTTTTGTGCTAGAACAGGAAAAGAAATAAAATACTGTTAACGAATCCTATGTACTAGCTATACAAATTAAAATAACGTGTTTATCTCACTATGTTTTTACATTTAATGGGTTCAGTTTAATTTTTATGAAGAACGACTTCCTGCCACTTGGACGATGGACCCAAGTGTTAAGCTTAAAATTCTATTCTCTATTTTACTCAACGAAATTTATAGATAAATATTTTTTCGCTCTATAGCGCTAATCTTTTTTCAAATATAAGACTGCATACAGAGCGAAAAAATATTTAATTTCGATACTTTTTGCATAAAATGAATTTTCCTTGATTTTATTTTTGAAGTGGGAAGATTTGAGAAGAAAAATTGTGGATACGCTCTTGAGAAGGCAAAGAGGCGATGCCCTTCGGGCAAGGCCCTGTAGTAAATAATACTCAGTAAACGTGTAATCATTATTATACTAGTTCATTAAATTAATTGGCCAACATGCTGCATAAGTACATGTGCATTTGCTGAGGAAGAAACTAACGAAAAATTAGTAACCCTTTTGAAATACACCTCACGAAACGGCAAAGGCTATAAACTTAAAAGCGAGCTTAAAAGTTAACCACTTTTGCGTCAGCTTGTCAGTATACAGAAAAGAGAGAATAAGATTTGATGAGTGTAATTTATTGTTTTTTTTAGGACATATGATACTTTTTACCAGAAAAGGAATTTATAGAATCGTAAACTTTACATTTGTAATAATAAATATTCTTCTTTAAAAGTAGGAATTTTTACCCCCGTTTCTTTTGCATTTAGACAAATTTTTAGTAAATTTTTTTGCCTTAAGTTTCTTTCAATTTTTTGTTATATATTTCTGAATTTGTTTAATTAAAAAAATCATCTTTTTTGTTGACTGCAGGTATTTTTAACTCTCGAAAGCGAAGAATATGCGGAAATACATTCTTCAGTTAAACAGGTTTACTTACAGATATATCTCACTCTGAGAATTTATTTTAATCTTTTAGATTCCTTAACATTATTCAAGATTATATGAAATCTCATTCAATTTTTGAAAATTCCTTAAAATGCCTAAAAAATCTCTTAAAAGTTTCTCAAATTACTAATATTAAATAAATATTTAATTTCAAAAGTTTTGAAATTTTAAACACTTGTGTATATGAAAGGGCTTAAAATTTCAAAAAATTTTTAACAATGTAGACTTGAATGGAGCTTACTTGGTAGAGTGCTTACGCCCTTGATATTTTTTTTTCTTACTTACTTCTTGCTTATTTCTCGCCTAGCAACCACTGCTTGAAGCTTCATTTGCCCTAGGTGAAAGAAGATTACAAGATCCAAGTTGCACGATGTAAAAGACCCCCTATTAGTGAGGGGCAACGTCCTGCGATGGCCTCTTCCTTCCATCTTTAATTCTTTACTCTCTTTCTCTTTCTCTCTCTCAAACCTTGCCCTTGCACGTCTTTTCCATATCTCGGAATTTCCCATTGCCTTCAATTACCTAACAATAAGAAAAACATACCCAGCAAGAAACTCCCATCTATTCTACGAAAGTAAAATTTAAATACACGATGCACCTTTTTGAATGCATCATTAGCTCTACCTTCATTCTAATGCTTTTCATGAATCTATTTTTAAGTTCCGTAAAAGGCTTTAAACAAATTTATTCAGTTTAATTATAGTGATACACACAACATGTGTAGTAAGAAATTTACTTATTAATCAATGAAAAAGAACAAAATTACACAAATTTGAACTAAAAATGATCTTAAGAAGATTAATTTTACATTATTTTTTTAAATCCCATAAAAGCTTTTAAAATTCCTTAAAATATTTTGAAATGTGTGTTTCTTTATCGATTCACTTAAAAAAAAGGTTCTTAGCTCCTCTTTCTATGTGTTTGTGTAGTAAGGGAGGAGGAGAGAACAAAACAAGGACCTGTAATCATTAAAAAATTTTATTTCCACTTGGATTTTTCAGTTACTTATTTCGAAAGAATCTGAACTAGATTCAAAAGTAGGATAAAACATAAAGGTAAAATAATATATAGATATAGATATAGATAATATAGAAAATAAAAATAAAATTATATTCTTATTTTTTACAATAATCAATTTTTATTCATCAGCCTGTTATATGTATATAAAAATTATCAAAAACAAGAGATACAAGTCAATGAAATACGAGTTAAGTGCATTGAGCTTTAAATAGTCTCATCCACATTTACATTCATGAATGGGTGCGTAAGCCATATACATACAATCGACCTTGATAGTAAGATTTATTGAACAATATTATTCTCGTAATCTCTCGTATAACTGTTTCACTAATGAATTTATTCATCTCACATTCTTTCAAATCATCATCTCAAACTTCATATTCTAATTATAACAGTTCTTATTTTTTGTAAACAATACTATACTATCACAAAATAAATCTTTTCATTTCGAAAAAGATTTTCAAAGATTTTAATTAATTTTCAAGAAATTTATGCTTGTTGAGATTTCAAAAGATTTCAAGGGTTTTTCGAAGAATTCAAAAGAGACATCTTAAAACTAATTTATGTAATTGAGCAATCGGAGAACAAAATAAATAAGCTTGACAAATATTTTGCAATCAATGTAAAATGAAAAAATGAAAGCTTCTTGAAGGTCTCAATTTTCATTCATAAACTGAAAAATTAATAGTAAGACTTAAGACTATGATTAAAAATATGGGAGAGAATAATTATATTTAATTGAAAGACTCATCGAATTGACAAACTCCATATCGATTACGAATTCTTCCGGGTCCACAATTCTCGATCATGTCTCCGATAGGTTTTAACTGAGATATTTCTTCGACGATAAGACGAACTTCATTTTTATCACCAGGTGCATCTTCATCTTTCAAATCTTCAATCCTTGGCAATTCCTTTTTCAAGGACATCCGACCTTTTGAATCATTTACAGGAACTCGCAATTCCCTCTCAGCTCTTTCACTCTTGGAAATGATCTTGTCTTCAATTTTATCTCCAAGGTTCTTCTCCTTATTTACTATATTTTCCACGTTTCCAACTACTTCCGAAATCTCATCTTTCTTCTCTTCCATGGCTTCTTCTAATTTTTTTGGAAGAACTTCTTTGTCTTGAATTTTTTCAGATTCTTGTGAAGCAGTTGGAGTCTTTTCCTGAATTTCAGGAATAATTGCTTCATCATCCTTACTTTTTGATTTCTCCAAAAGGATCTTTTCTTGGAGATCAACCTTCTCGGAACTTTGATCAGGTTTATTATCCTTTAATTCGTAAACCACCTTGTCAGTTGCTTCATCTGCAGAAGCAACTGGGCCAAAAGAAACGAATTGAACTGGAACTTCTTCCTGTTTCTCGGAATCTGTTAGAATAATTCGTGGATCCTTTGGAATGATCTCCTGCTTTTCCGAAATCAATAAAATAGCTTCCTTTTTATTCTTATTAGTAGCAATTACTTCAGGAATAACTTTATCTTTAATATCCAGTACAGTCTTTTTTTCTTCCTCAATCTTGTTGGGAACGTCTTTAATTCTATCCTTAATCTCTTGATCTGTTGTATTCAGAATTTCCTTGATGTCATCAATAGTTGGTAGTCCGAAGACCTTGACTTGATTTAATGGAGCTTCTTGGCTTTGAAATTGTTTGACATTATTTAAACTTTCTTGACCTTGGCTTTGACTTCCATTCTGTTCTGTATCATTCTGTCCTTCAATTCGCAAAATTCTCACGTTGAGTGGATCTTTCCCTTGCTCCACGATTTCTTCCTCCTCGATGGAGATTTTCTTGTGTCTGGAAGTGATACCTCTCATTTCTAGAATTTGAGAGGCAATGTCGCTAAAAAGACTGCTGGGTCCTTTATCTCCAGGAGTGGCAATCACAACCATGATGTTGTCTAATTGGGCGTGAACATTGAACTTTCCATCTTGACGTTGGTCGTAGGTCAGTGGCTTCCCTTGAGAAAAAACTAGGAAAAGTGACAGAACGCAAAGCTGTCTTATCATCTTGGTAGAAATCGTTGCACCACGTATCAGCTAAACTCAACCAAGTTCTCACAACGACTGACTGAGTGAATTCGTTGCTCCTTGGCCGTGAAACCCGGTAGAGATGATAATCACGAATACATGTGAAGAAGCACTAGCGGAGAGGGTAAAAGAAAATACGAATCAAGTCGAAGAGAGAAAGAGAACGAGAGAGAATATAAGGAAAAAGGTATTAGCGAAAGATTACATATGAAAAAACCGGTTCAATGTAAGTGTAAAGTCGATGATAATAATTCTCTTGAAGTATATATATTTTCATTAGTTAATAATTTATGTTTACCGAGGGGTTGACGACTTCTGAAATCAGGTGTAATATGAAACACATGTGAATGTGTTTCAACTGGTACTTTTGAGAGATTATCAAGTTAAGATATTTTCAATTTTACAGAATGTCGTGGAACTTTGTTGACAGATTTCAGAATATTTTTATGATTTTTTAAAAGATTTAGTAGAATTTTCAGGAATTTCGAAGGTTGTCGTGGAATTTTGTGGAATTTCAAGAGATATGAGAATTTCTTGAAATATATGGATGGTATTTAAATTTGCATAAGAAATTAAACTTCATGAAATAATTTATTAAATAAAAATATAATAATACATTAGTAATAATCTTCACATATAAAAATATATACAACACACTATTTGTAAGTGATTTTCATTACAAGGTAGCAAAATTCAATTTTTGATTTTGAGCGCCCGAAGACCGTGTACAAAAATCTCGACCAAATTCTGGTGATTTCAGTTTATATTTATAATCTGCTGATGGAGCCCACTTAGGTGACTTAACTTGAGATGTTTCTTTTCTTGTCATACTTGTACTTCCTACGTCTTTAAAATAACCATTACCCTTATTATCGAGTACCAAGAAATTTTCTTTAGGTCCAGGGAAAAAGTTATTTTCTGAATAAATCTTTGATTGAAAACTGATAGTGAAGCCTAAATGGCAACGGGTAATATAATTGTTGTAAACATGGAACATTCCAAAACGCATCAAACCTGGTGCACGTGCATTAATATTATCAAAATGATTGTACATAATAGACATTCGAGGTAAATTATTGTTCTCATTAACACCAGAAGGATCATCTGACGGATATCCAAGTATCAAACCATAATAATGGTTCATAAACTTACAATGACTAACTGTCACATAATCAACAGATGAGACTTTTAACAATTTCCCCTTGTCATTTGTGTTTACTTGTCTTCCGTCAAAAGTGCAGTGATCTATCCAATATTGTTTACCATGAAACAAAATTAACTGCGTATCACCATTGTCGATATTTTTAAGATTGTGTACGAAAACCAGATTTTGGAAGATGATATTGCCTGATTTAGCCGTTGTTTGCAAATATACGTTATTGATAACATTTGCTTTCCAGGAACCAATTATGGATTTGTTAGACCCCAAAAAAATAACTTCCTTTTTGGGTGAAGCAATATTCGCAGTTATAACTAAAGTACGAGGGACTGCATCAGTCAGATATCGCTTCAAGTCTGCAAGATTCTTGACAGTAACTACTGGTCCCTTCGAACCTCCAGTAGTGCCTCCTTTTTTTGCAAAACCCATCATTCCTGCCAATTTTGTATTTGGGTAGATATCTCCTGCAGCAAAGACGGCTGGAAGTGCCTGGATAACATAGAAAAGATTACTTATGACCTGTTGAAGAACTTAGAAAAAATGTTTAATTATATGCTTCAAATACAAACTTCAAATTTCTATAGATTTTCCCATAAATTTTCTAAAAATTATATAAAACACCTACGTAAGATAATCTTACCAAAGTTAAAAAGAAGAGAATCCGCATTTTTCTTCTTTGAGCACGTGACTTAATTATACTAAAAAAATTAATGTTTTGGTTGAACTCAGTATACAAGTTGACGATTGCTGTCAGTATGTTGAATAAAAAAAGTTTTCGATCACTATATATATATGCGTATTGTACCATTGATTGATAAATAATTAATAGATACTCTGTATTGATGAATTGATAATGCTATTTGACAAAAATATTATGAATAATATTTTATGGAATCTGGTACAATTCACGCAGTGTTTTATATTACATATTTACTTTATTGACATTTGGTCTGGTTAATGGGGACAATATTCCCAGAAAAATTTAATCTCTTACGTAAAACATTATATCCATGCCTAACAGATGCGTGCAAATAAACAGTTCGAAGTAATTACTAACAGCAGAAAAATATGAACTGCAATTCTGATGCATATTTCAAGTATGTAGTATGATTTTAAAGAGATTTTCGTCATTCTAAAGGACTTCATAGAATTATTTTAAAAGATTGGCAAGAATTTGAGGAATTTTACTGTTTGTCCGGGAATAGGGCATGTGGCAATTACCATATTATGGTAAATAATTCAATACATGTATACTTTATTACAATATAGGCTGGAAAAAAACGGGGTTATTTATATTTACTCATATGGTAATTACCACATGCCCTATTCCCGGACAATTGATCTGCAGATTCTAAAATTCTTTAAAATCTTTTTAAGGAATTCTATGAATTCTTTAAAATCTTTAAATATCAGAATGACGAAAATCTGTTAAAAATCATAATAAGTACATACTTGAAATCCCATAAAATTACAACTCAGACGTCAGAATTGAAGTTCCTATTTTTCGGATGTAGGATTAAAAAATGATGGTCTGCTGTTAGTAATTATTTCGAATTGTTTATTTGCACGCACCTAGGCACGCATAGAATGTTTTACGTAAGAGATTACATTTTTCTGGGAATATTGTCAATACTAACCAGACTAGACGTCAATAAACTGAATATGTAATATAAAACACCGATGCGTGTGAACCAAAATACTGCTTGAATTGTACCAGATTCTACGAAATATGTATTCATAATATTTTTGTCAAATAGCATTATCAATTCATCAATACAGAGTAGCCATTAATTATTTATCAATCAATGGTACAATACGCATATATATATAGTGATCGAAAACTTTTTTTATTCAACATACTGACAGCAATCGTCGACTTGTATACTGAGTTCAACCCAAATATTAATTTTTTTAGTATAATTAAGTCACGTGCTCAAAGAAGAAAAATGCGGATTCTCTTCTTTTTAACTTTGGTAAGATTATCTTACGTAGGTGTTTTATATAATTTTTAGAAAATTTATGGGAAAATCTATAGAAATTTGAAGTTTGTATTTGAAGCATATAATTAAACATTTTTTCTAAGTTCTTCAACAGGTGATAAGTAATCTTTTCTATGTTATCCAGGCACTTCCAGCCGTCTTTGCTGCAGGAGATATCTATCCAAATACAAAATTGGCAGGAATGATGGGTTTTGCAAAAAAAGGAGGCACTACTGGAGGTTCGAAGGGACCAGTAGTTACTGTCAAGAATCTTGCAGACTTGAAGCGATATCTAACTGACGCAGTCCCTCGTACTTTAGTTATAACTGCGAATATTGCTTCACCCAAAAAGGAAGTTATTTTTTTGGGGTCTAACAAATCCATAATTGGTTCCTGGAAAGCAAATGTTATCAATAACGTATATTTGCAAACAACGGCTAAATCAGGCAATATCATCTTCCAAAATCTGGTTTTCGTACACAATCTTAAAAATATCGACAATGGTGATACGCAGTTAATTTTGTTTCATGGTAAACAATATTGGATAGATCACTGCACTTTTGACGGAAGACAAGTAAACACAAATGACAAGGGAAAATTGTTAAAAGTCTCATCTGTTGATTATGTGACAGTTAGTCATTGTAAGTTTATGAACCATTATTATGGTTTGATACTCGGTTATCCGTCAGATGATCCTTCTGGTGTTAATGAGAACAATAATTTACCTCGAATGTCTATTATGTACAATCATTTTGATAATATTAATGCACGTGCACCAGGTTTGATGCGTTTTGGAATGTTCCATGTTTACAACAATTATATTACCCGTTGCCATTTAGGCTTCACTATCAGTTTTCAATCAAAGATTTATTCAGAAAATAACTTTTTCCCTGGACCTAAAGAAAATTTCTTGGTACTCGATAATAAGGGTAATGGTTATTTTAAAGACGTAGGAAGTACAAGTATGACAAGAAAAGAAACATCTCAAGTTAAGTCACCTAAGTGGGCTCCATCAGCAG